>JAHDVE020002537.1:0-196759 GCA_022606495.2 Halesus radiatus | reverse complement strand
CCCTGGTGAAAGACCACCATTCAGAATTGAAACGTTGCTTGAAATGGCCTTTAGCGGTGTTTGGTGACCAGATCTGAACAGCCAGATATTTCCCCTTTTCCCCACCTTCCTCTCTACCTTCTCCTTCCCCTCCCCAATACCTTCAGCCTCACAACATTCCCCAATTGGGAATGCCATAGTCTCACTGGCTCCAGACGGTTGGGAGCAGTTTGGGACTCTTGTGAGGTATCATATAAAAAATATAAAAAAACCTATTTAGTTTTGTATATAGTAGCAAATTCATGATTAGGTCAGAGATATTATTTTTTACATGATTCATAGCTGTTTAAATATGTTACCCGCTGAAACACAAAAAAAAAATTTATTCAACTAAACGGTTAATATTGATATTAATATTGAAAACTTGTCTCTCTGAAAGAAATTATTTGTATAAGGTAATAAGGAAATATTATTTTCCATACAATTTATTGTTGTCGTTTATATATACATAAATATATATATATATATATATATATATGTATATACATTTTGTAACCTTAACTGTAACACGTACATTTTGAGTTTTGAATAAAAAGCTCTCGATGGACAAACTGCAAAAAAGTAATTTAATCCGAACTTTTTGCATTTTGTAATATGAAAAAAAAAATTTACTTCATACAGGAGACCTTGGGAAAGATAATTTCCATGAGGGCCTATGTCATTTATGAGGATGCTATGTAGAAGGTATTTTTAAGGAAAGGAATCTGGGAGTCAACGTGTCCAGGAGTGACGGCCGTATTAATCCATCCATCCCACAGCGGTGCAACACGATCGGTCAAGAGAGTCCTGCTGGAGGGGTCAAGGGGTCTCCCTCAACTGGCCTTTCTCGATACGTTTCACTAAGCAAATGGTAGGCAGATGCATCCGCAGTCAAGACCTAGACAAACCGAACCCCATGAACCCCGGCACTCCTGTTAAGTAACCTACCGTAGTTAACCACCTGGGGTGACCTATTGCAGAGATTTCGGTTATCCAATAAATGGTTCCTAGGGTGGGGCGGCGGTACCCAGAAAAACAACATTAGAACAACGTAAAATTAAAGATGCATAACTTGAGAATATCTTTAGTCGAATTGTATCCTACTGATAAATGAGAAATATCATACATTTCTTAATAAATGTTTATACATTGCATCGGTTAATCGGACTGATGAATTATTTCGTAAAATAAATTTAGATTATTGCAAAGGCCATTATGTACTTACACTACTTAGATTAAGTTTTATCTGAAATATGCATTCATGAGTGTAGCCTCCAGGCAGTAAATACGTATTTTATATTTACGTAAAGTGCTTTAACGATAGGCCACCGAACGATGGTCCAAAAAATATTAAATCCAACATTTCGCCATTTTAATACATTGAAATATTAAAATAATTTGTTTCCTGCTTTTAATAAATAATAAAGCAAGCAATTTTGAATGCTGCGTTCCATTTCCGGAAGTGCATCGATTTCCGATGCAATAAATTGCCTTCTAACTGCAAACGGTGAAAAATGACCACCGTTCTTTATTTGATTCGAATTCAGGGTTTTTTTCGCACCCGTCAGCATTCATAGGGAGACAGATACGCTTTGCGAGAATTTAAATCGCAACGGATCAAATAATTGAATAAAAAGAGAGATTGAATCAGACTTGTACAAAGGGAATACTATAAATCTTGACTGCGATTAACTATGTAGTTTGAAAGTTTTTGTTACAGCGTAAAAGCAATCGATAGAACTAGTTAATAAAATTAAAAATTTTGATCTTCCGCATAACTGTCAATTCATTTCTTTAGACGTAAAATCCCTATTTAGCAATATCCGGATTAAATAGTGTCTTATAATAATTGAAAATATGTTTGAAAAATGTAATATCAAACCAGTGATAAGAGTTATTACAACTAAAAAAATTATTTTCTTTTCAATGATACCTACTATCAACAAAATGATGGTCTTCCCATGGGATCACCGTTAAGTCCACTTCTAGTAGAGATATTTATGGATTATATTCAAAACATAATTCTTAATTCTCCCTTAGCTAAATACATACTATACTATATCAGATATGTAGACGATATCCTCGTATGTTGGATAGGCACCAACCGACAGTTAGATACCTTCACTAACTCGGCCAACACGGTTAATAATAAAATCTGCTTCACAGTTGAACATGAAATCGAAGGTAAAATATTTTTTTTGGATCTTACAATTGGTAGAAGTAATAATAGACGTACCTTCGAAATATTTAGAAAACTAACTTTTATCGATACGACAATAAATACAAACTCAACTCATTCTTGGTCTCATAAATTATCAGCGTACCATGCAATGGTACATAGACTCACTAATATCCCTCTAAATGAAATAGCGTATGAAAAAGAAACAATAAAAATAATCGTGGTTAAACACGGCTATGAGGCAAATTACATTGAAAAAATTGTGAAAAGCAAGAAATTTAAAAATAAAATCATTTTAATATATCCGGTAAATAATAAAAAAAACTATAAAAATTGTCTGGAATTTCTCAGTCCAATATCTGTAAAAAAATGCAAAAAAAAAAATGAAAAACGTGGTTTAAATACAGCTTTTAGAACCAATAGGAACACACCTAAAAAAACTCAAAAAGTAAAAATCCTAAACTTAATAATTGAGGCAAATTAAAATGAGACCACGCCGACTGCGACGATACATATATCGGGCAGACGGGAAGGGCTTTCTTAACTAGATTCAAAGAACATATACGATGTTATAAAAATAAAAGCACTTCTTCAAAATTCGCAGAACATCTCTTAGTAAATAATAACGTCCCGCTTGACAACAACAAACCTAAACCCATACATATAGAAATAAAGGGTTTTATATTAAATTTACTTGAACAGTTAGAAATTAATAAACGAACGAATGATTCTAATATAATATTAATTAATATATTAAGGAAAATTATGTATTCACAGCTTCTCAGTATGTTCACATTATCAAAACAATACAACACATTTAAATAAATCAATTAAGAAAACATTATCAGTTAAATACGAGGAAATACATTATAAATATGAAAACCTCACAGATTTCTGATTTTATTTGTTTTCTAAGTAAATCAGTTTTACCGATAATAAATCATTATTTTTAAAAACCGTCCAAATTAGAATGGGGTTGGAGCGAATAAAATCATATAAATAACTCGTCACAATGTAGAATAACCGCAGTTTGAAAATGGCCTTGAACGCCGAAACAGCTCTCACAATAATAAAAACTAAAAATACTTACAGAATTTAAGAATAACATTATTAAATTTGATTTACATTAAATTATAAAAAAATAAATTAATATGTAGTTTGAAGTGGTTCTTTCGAATTTGTGCATTGAATTATATACTAGCGCTGGGAATAACACCACTTTAATGTATCTAACGTCTCATACATTCTCTTCTGTTATTCCGACTTCTGACATGGCCCGACTCAAGTATTTGATTCACTTGATCGTGCCACGTCTTCCTTGGACGTCCCCGGCTTCTTCTTCCATTCACATTCGCGTCATATATTTTCCTTACACTCCTTTCTTCATTCATTCGCTCTACATGCCCAAACCATCTAAGCGTCCATTTCTTAATCTTGCTCAATACGCTCACATCAGCCTTCTCAGAATCTCAACATTTTTCAAACGATCATATATGGTTTTACCACACATTCGTCTCAGAGATCTCATTTCTACAGCATTCAGTCTACTTTCATCCTTCCTCTGCCAGTTTCATGCCTCACTTCCATACATCAGAGTTGGTTAATGTACCTATAGTATGTATTTAGGTATACAGCCTTGATGAAAGTTCAGGACCAGCCGAAACAAGTTGGTTGATTCTGTGCAATAATGTAGCATTGCATGCATTGTGATGACCTCTTGGTTTTCAGTGATTTGTAGGTAAAGAACAATGCCAGATGTCGATAGTTAAAGTATTTACTGTCCCTATGTTACAACGAATAATCTAAAGAATGATGCACAAGTGAGACAACCTTTCACTTTGTATATCAAACTCTGAGTCAAACTATCTCTTTCACAATCAATTGTCCCTTTATACACTTGGACATACGTTCACCACAATCATAACAAAAAAAAGATTTAAATAAGTCGATTCCGCTTAAATGGGACACATCGGACCCCAACTATTTTGTCCCAAATAAGCGGCTTGCTCTAACGTATTTTAAATCTTTTTACAATTAAAAAAAAAGTTATACGGAAAAATAATGTGTATCCACAGCATCGCCAAAGATGGTATAGGGTTTGAGGGAAATTATTCCCCCAAAAATAAATGTATGAATATGAGTATGAAAAAATTAAATAATCGAAAATATAATTTTTTTTTAAATCGTGAAGAAACATTATTGTGGGGATTATCCCACATTCGGGATTAGCGTGTAGACAGAATATTGCAATACAATAAGGAGTATAGCTTCCTGGCTCTCCAATAGTTTATGCATCACTACCGTGTAACATGTTATTTAATAAATAAAGTGTTTGTCATAAATAGTGTTTTATTATCAAGAAGTAATATAACAATATATACCCTCATAAACATTTTTTTTGTACATGTATACATGTGGCATGTGCCGGACAACCGTTCAGTTTTGGAAAGAACTTCATAATGGCAAAACAAAGTAATCCCTAACTACCCTTAACCTTTTTTCCTTCTCCTCTCCTTTCCACGGGTCTGG
Source organism: Halesus radiatus (assembly GCA_022606495.2). NCBI lineage: Eukaryota > Metazoa > Arthropoda > Insecta > Trichoptera > Limnephilidae > Halesus > Halesus radiatus. Next base: position 192,033 of record JAHDVE020002537.1, on the reverse strand, counting down.
AGTCGGACCGATTTTTTTTCAATTTGGACTTTAACCAAAACCGAATTGGATATTTTAAAAAGTTTCTATCGAAACCGCAACTCATACCGAAACTGTACTGTGCACGTCGCAAACTTTAATATACATTGGTTAGTAATTGAACCCGATTTAGGAACATACAAGTTACTAAGAAAACTTGATTAGTGGATTCCTCCATAATGATAATAATAATTGGATGATTTGTATAGCCAAAAATCACCTCAAGGGCGCTGTACACATGATTTCCTAATCTTTATCTAATTATGTACAAACAGATAAAGAAAAAACATACTTACCTGGCAGGTCGCTTCAGATAAACACAGTTTTACTAGAAAAATTAAGTCTAGATATGATATGATTTTTACAGTTGCTATTTTATCCTCCCTTTCTCTTGATGTTAATTAACATTTAGCAGGGTTAACATTTATTAAAGGATGGGCGGCACAAGAAGTGTAATTTATTTGAAATATTTATAATTTTTAGTACTGGAGAATATTTATAAAATTACCACAGAAAGCGTAAGAAGTTTTTAACTGATATAAACCTTATTTATAAAAAAATTACACATTTAGTTATTAACAGTGTTGCAGGCTGTAAACGCATTTGCCCACCGAAGCTTGAATATTTTAACTTATTCTGTAAGTGACTTAAGGCAATCACTAACCGGCTAGCCTAGCTAAGCAATTTACGTGTGTATTTCTTCAATTTATGGATATGATTGTCTGAAAAGATGAGTTTTAAGTTTAGTTCTGAATTCTTAAGCACTTGTATCAGACACTTGTATGATCCAAAGTTGTGTGTTCGATAACTGTCAAGGAATCTGTATTTTAGTTTAGATCAAGCCGGTTATAGACACGATTATCCCTTCTTGATAGATTTATCGTTTTGTTGGAAACCGGTTAGCATTCTTCACTAATTATTTATAACAAGATTAAGTACAATTCACTTAGGTATACTTTTGTTCACATTTCTTCATGCAGGTCTCCATGGTTTCCAGGTTTCCAGGCTACCTATAACTATGACGGAAATCAAAAGGAAGTTAATATAAATACATGAAATTCGATCAGTTAGGATCAAAAACATCGTTCAACTTTTTTTCACGAATAAGTATTATTGATAAGATTCATTATTTTAACTTCTTGTTATTATTTTTATGCTCTTATTTAATTTTGCATACATTTTCAGGAATAATATTAAACTTTAACACGAAGCAATCACTTTGTGGTTAGACATAATTAAATGAGAATAAAAATTGTTTTTATTTTTATAACACCACTAAATAAAAAATACAATTTCAATACCTGCACATCAACGGTGAGGGTTTCTCTCTCTCTCTCTCTCTATTTCCCTTTATTTTATGTTTTTCTCAAAGATATTTTTTTCTTATTTATTTTAACAATATAAATTGCAAATCAGCTTTCTTGTTGTAACGTAATTTGCACTTACTTTTTCACACAGAATTACGTGATACTGTTGTAATAAAACCACAATGTCAAGCTAGTGAGATTCTTGTGTACACAGTACAGTGTACACATATAAAAAACTAAGCCTGCTATTAACCCGCCTTGCAGCGTACCCCGCTCCCGGCCGAGACGAGGCACATTTCCCAACCCGCAGCCTGAGTGATGCGCTGCCCGCAAGTTATTAATGATCGCATCGCACATTCATTAATTAACAGTGACTTTCCAGTAACAAGGGGCCACGGACAAAAACACGCTCGCCCGTTATCGCCCGCGGGCTATTTCCGTGGTGCCTCTGGGTGACGTTACGTACGATAAAAATATATTAAAATCTCGTCTCGTTTAGAGAAGTCGTGAAAAATGATCACACGCGTGAAGGTAGGCGCTTCCTTACAAATCGTCAAGTGTCAACCATTTCATGGAACCCTGTGCGTGCTTTATTGCGTATATTTTATCTTTACCAGTCAATCCATTCATCTTTTAACTAGCTAACTGGTTTAAACAAACTGTTTCCGTTGTACTTAACGACATTCCGTATGTGTTTTCTATGTGATACCGCAAAAGAGTAACTGAATGCCTTCAGCTAGTGGAATTTTCATTCGTGAAGAAATGTTAGGGTAAAATAAGTGATGGTGGGAACTAAAAGGGTTAGAAAAAGGTTGGGGAGTATCTGGCTGTATAGAGGTAGTAATTAAACATAAGTATCGATTCTGAATAGTGGCCTTTCACTAAGATGATGCTAGGAATACGAGTATATCCCCATATATCATTCTTATCAAAGGGTTAGAACCCAAAATTCACACTTTGCAGGTTGCTAACTCAAAAAAATGCTACGAATGATTTGTCTGTAAATTCTATACGGGTACTAAAAGCTATTTAAAAGAATCACCAAAAACAATCTTACAAATTTTATACGAAATACGTACTGGAATTATAGAATCAATATTACTTTCGCAGCTTTTAAAGCTCCACCTATTTTCATACATTTTAAAATGTATTTCATAGAATTCAATGATTGCAAATCGAGAATTTTTGATAAATTTTACTAAACGAGACTTTACTGATAAATCATTTGCGGTATTGAATAAGTTAGTAGTAACCAGCAAAGTGATGCTTAGGGAAATTTTTTAGTGGTTGCCCATAAATAAACAATTTTCTGTATTTGCAAAAACCCATATATTTTGTAAATATGCTCGCTGTTTTTGATTATAACATGCTTTAGTTAATAATGTTTTTTTCGTTTTGTGGCTATCATACCGAGGATTGGAGAACATCAGATGTATTTTTCCTTGATAATTAGCCGCTCAACACTGACTTATTACAGCTGAACTTCCCAGTACTTTAACCAAGGTCTCCGTGGTTGAGTGGTTACGATTCTTGGCTACGAATCCGGAGGTAGCGTGTTCAAATCCCGGCTTGCGCAAGTATAATTTATTTGACCAAATTGTGTTATTTAACAATTTATTCATTCAAAATGATATTTTTTTTTAAAGTAACTCCACACCGGAGACCAAGGAGGAAATAATTTCCCTCAAGGCCTATATCATCTTTGGGGATGCTGTGTGGAGGGTCTTTTAGAGGATAGGAAGGAGTGAACTTGGGTCTTGAAAAGACCCATGTTATAGGATGGAGGAAACACAGAGGCCGGCAGATCATTCCACAGCCGAGCTGTTGAACACAAGAACGAGTCGTAGAAGCGTCCCGTTCTCATGTGACAAATGTCAACCGTGTGCAAATGTTGGGCGCGCGTTTGGCGTGTTTCCCGACTATGCACCGGTGCCGAAGGGATCAATGACGCTAGTTCCTCGTAGCATCTTCCATTAAAATACCGGTAGAACAAGGACAGCATTCCCACCTGACGTCTGTGCTCCAAAGATTGCAACCCGTTTGTTAAGATAGGCGAATCTATCAAACGGACCGCCCATTTCTGCACAGTGTCAAGGTTTTTTTTCAGATATTTTGGGACTTCCGACCAGAGGTGGCTGCCAAATTCTACAATGGGGCGCACTTGCGATTTGTACAGGGTCAGCAGTTGTGTACTATTAAAGTATCTGCGGGCTCTGTACAATACACCCAGCTTCTGAGAGGCTAACTTTACTCGAGTTTCGATGGAGCGCCCATACCTGAGCTGGTCACTTAAGGTTACACCAAGCATATCAATGGAGGGCTTGTTGGGAAGATTGCTTCCATTAAAGGAGACTAAATTGTCATTTCGATCCCTTTTAAACGTAATCAGACATGATTGGATCTTTGAAACATTAAATTCGACGAGGTTATTCTTACCCCAAGAGGAGACCCTCTCAAGGTATGTAGTATATATGCGTCACGTTCCGTGGTAGATAATATCAGTAAAGACCACCATTTAGAATCGAAACGTTGCTTGAAATGGCTTTAGTCGTGTTTGGTGACCAGGTTTGAATAACCAGGTACTTCCCCACCTTCCTTCTTCCTCATCTCCGTCGCACCCTCGATACCTTCAGCCTTACAACATACCCCAATCGGGAATGCCATAGTCTCAGTGGCTTTAAACGGTTGGGAGCAGTTGGGAAAAAATACGTTTTTCGTCTACCAAGTACTTACATTTCCTTAAATCGTTTCATGAATTGTCTATTGTTCAGTGGCGGTTCGTGGGAGTTCATTCCAGATTTAAAAAAGTGAGAAAAAAATTTCTTCTGTTTTAAAAAAAAAAAAATCTTTTGTAAAAGTGTTTTGGCGAAGGTTTCTACGCCAATGAAGAGAGCTGGCTCGAACATATCACTGCACCAGAAATTAGCGACCAACCAGCAAGAAACAATTCGGTGATTCATTAAAACGTCCGTGGCTAATGAATAATATAATGTATGTAACAAACATCACATATTACGTAAGGAACTTTACTGTTCGTTATTTATGTTATATGAAAAAAATAATTTATTTGAATAAAAACTTGAAACACGATATTCATAGAAAAAAAAATCAGTCGATTCTTGCAAAACATTATTTCTTACTAATTTTTTGTTAATAAATCATCACATAGCATTGTAGATTCCGAAGGATTTTAGCTCGGCACGGTTTCCCGCTGAAGCGCCATGATAATGACAATGTATGAAATATTTCTTAGGACAGAAAGCCCGATAGACGCAGAATTCATAACGCACGTATGGAATTCATTTAACGTGTGGTAAAATTATGATATATGTTTATTTTACTTTCTTATCTTTTTATGGGAGTACGGACTCAGGTTAGAAAAAACCGCCATTTCTTGGTATTTATCGTCATTATAGTCATTATACACAAGTGTTTGAGTTTCCTCATATTGTTAGTCTTGAAGTCTTTCAGTTATTATTACATTTCCTAATATTTTATTTTCTTTCTTTTCAGGTACTATACTTCACCTACGTTATTATTAGCATAAGAAAACTTCTTCACTATGGATTTGAAAGGTACGTAAATAATAAATCAATACATTACAGCCATTTAAAATAAATCTTGACTATCTCCTTGGCAAAACGATAAGAGCTTTGTCACTGAGCCCAAAAGCCACATGCTCAAAACCCGGCTAAATAAGATGTATTTCTTGAGAAATATTTTTTTTGTACACAGGCACTCAGTTTATCACATACTTTCCGTTTGATCCGACAGCCAATAATTCGGAAACGAAATTTTGAATTGTTTATAATACATTTTGTCAACTCGTCTTATCGGAACAGTAAGGCACATCCCGATCTTACCCTTCCTCCCTCCTTATTTTTTAAATCCTCCCACCTCACAAACTTCCCCATTTGAAGTGTCCCACTGGATATGAGGAGCGATTGTGATCTTTGGTAGAACCGGTTTTTTTTAATTTTTTATATGAATACCGAACAAGAGTCCCAACTGCTCCCAACCGTCTGGAGCCAGTGAGACTATAGCATTCCCAATTGGGGAATGTTGTGAGGCTGAAGGTATTGGGGAGGGGAAGGAGAAGGGGAAGAGGAAGGTGGGAATATACCTGGCTATTCAAATCTGGTCACCAAACGCGGCTAAAAGCCATTTCAAGCAACTTTTCAATACTGAATGGCGGTCTTTCATCAGGGCGATACTGAGAGTATCTTCCACTCTGGTTTGAAATTATATACCCATTTATACTTACGTAACCATTGTCGGTGTATGTTTGTTTGTAAATATACGCGTCCCTACGTTATATACGGGATACGTAATGTGTGAAAGCCTATTTTTTTTGCCAAGTGCATCTCCCATCCACCATCAATCTTGCACCTCATCCATTGTACGAAAGGCAAACAACATACCCCGCTTTAAATAATAGCGCCCGGGGCCGGTTGATATCGAAGAAGTGTGCGCAATTATTTTGTAAACACCCCATGAGAAACGGACACACTGCAAACAAAAACAATGGCTGTTTACTTTGGACATGTTTTATCGTACCCACCTCGCTTTGCCTCCGGTAAGCACAAAATTTGGTGAAAGTAATTTTGAACAGTGATAAAAATATCTTTTTTTTAGTGTATGCAAGATTTTGGTTTGTTGCTCTGTTTAAATAATTATTGTTCTTATTTAGTTATTTCACCCCTGACGAGTTTTATTTTTGACGTGAATTCAATTCCAGAGTTGCAATGGTTCCGGGTAGTGTAGCTATGGGATCGCTAATGTTTTAAAATTATTATACAGTGGAGAATCTTACATAAAAAACGTATTGTTTTTATTAGACAATTAATGATAACAATCGTTATTTAATTAGTGAAAATATCTTCCATTGTATTCTACGTGAATGTATGCATTCAAACGAGCTCTTCCCCAAAGGCACAAAAACAGTCCAAACGCCGACGTTTAAAAAGCCATCCGGCCTTATGCTCTGCGTAGGAAATAGGGGGGCGTGCAAAATTCTGGATCCCTTACATCCATATTAATTACCGAAGATTTATATAACGCCCCCAACCACCGCACATCGCCACCCAAACACTACCCAAACACCACTCGAACCCCACCTAAACCCCAGCCAAAACACCCAAACACCACCCAGAGAGCCCCCGGAGTACCGAGCCCCTGAAAAGCACCCCCTAAAATACCCATAACTCCCCACCATTATCGGTGATAGATGAGCGATGAGAGAGATTCGCTTGTTTAGTACTAAAAAAAGGATATTAACTTCTCCAGAGGCAGTGGGTGTTTTACACCACAAATTGGCGGTTTGACTCACATTCGGTCAAATGTAATTTATCGTTACAAAGATTAATAACATGATTCCTATTGGACCGTTTTTTTGATCGAGTCAAAAGGTAATTACTCCCATTATGGCAGCTTGTTTGGAAATACATTTTCATCGTGGTCTGGTTCTCGGAATGAATTGAACATGTTTTGGCAATAAATGGCATTGAAATTAATGTATTATTATGATTTGAGTACGGTTATTTAGATTTATGGACCAAACATGAAAACCCAATTAGGTAAATACAGTTAAATATTGAATAACTAAAGATAAGAGATTCTGTGAAGGTATTAGGTGTATTTCCCTCGTATAAATTATATAAAATTCCACCCTGCTGTAAAAAGGTACCGATTCAAGTGGTCATTTAACTGTTCAATATTTTATATTCCGTTAACCTTCAAGGGTGTTCTTAGGCATCGATTTCAAGTTTGAAAAAGGGGGATGCCATTGTAGGACAACCAAAAGACATGTGTAAATATCGTCTAGGACCTCTAGCGCTAAGAATACAATAAAGTATTAAAAAAAGTTTTTGATTTTGTTTGTTTGTTTTTTTTATTTTTTTTATTTCAAATAAGACATTCAATGTAGTTGTTCTTCCATAATTCAACCCATTATGCTACTGTTAATTATTTCTACATAATATTAGGGCTTTCAAAGTTTTCAAAGTAAAATACGAAAGTATAATATATATAAATATAAATAACAGGAAATAAACAAACATAAATGAACAGGCTTGAATAGCTGATATAATAAAAAAAATGCAAAACAGTGTTATACAAAAGAGAAAAGTATACCTTCATCAGAATCTACAAAGTTAAACTCAGAAAGTAAGTACTTATAATTAATCGTTTTCTAAATAGCATTCAGGAAATTTGTTATAGTTGGCGTAGGCAATGTATTACAACTATTTTAGTCCGTATTTTTTAAAGTGTATTTTTGAAATGTGTAGTTTCTGGTGTTGTCGTGTTGTTATGCTAATATATTAATGAATAAAATAATTAACAAATAGGCGGAATTTCTCAATAGGTTTAGGCAAATTTTATAGAAAACCATAAATCCTTCCTACCATGTACACATAGCTTCATCCAAAATCGTGCATTGCGTTGAGGAGCACTCAAATATAAGTTTATTTAAGGATAGATAAACATTCCCGGGTTACGAATAACCTGACAATATTTGAAATTCTCCCATTACCGTCACAGTAAGCGGAATATATTGCTTGTGTCGTAATGTAGGACTTAGCCAGTAGAGGAATGAACTCACGACGTCTGGATTGCCAACTCAGCCACTGATCGGTTACCTTGTTTCGGCTATATCTTCTGCATATGTCCTAGACCTTACAATCCAACCAATTGTTAATCATATGCAGATAGTCGTCACTTATTTCATAACGGAATTACTTATTAAATTGTTGACATATCAACTAAGGTACCTTTATTATGATGATGCCGTATAACATGTTTTGAAATCATAAAAAAATCGCATTGCATACTCACGAGTATAGCCGTAAATTACATTTTAACGTTCGTAAGTTGTTAACCACAGATAAACTATCCACGGCGATTATGGTAACAAATTGTAATAGGAATATTTACAGACACTTTAGTACCCGCACTCGGGTTTGCTAACATTTTCCAACCAATAAACGTAGATATCACTTTATGCCTGCCGGGGCCCCACGTGATAAAAATTGGGAATGTTCCATCAGAGGGCATTTTTCCGGCAAAGTTATTTGAAAAATTTGCCAATTTCACCTCCAATTACTTACTTACAATGGCGGACTAGGCGAAACGTTTTTTTCCAATTTGAATCTTTAGAAAATAACATTCTCATTGAATTAAAAGGGTTTTGTGGACTTTTCACCAGATAAAGAGGTCTTTTGAGCCCAGGAATATAAATGGTACGCGGAATAGTATCCCGATTAAACCAAATCTTTTCGCCAGTATGAGGCACCGATTAACAGTGTTCTTTGATCTAGTGTAATATGAAAAATCGCAAGTAGGAATTAGTTTGCGTTTTTGACTCGTGTTCTCTTCACTTCGTAGCTGTCTGATTGCAATAGGTGTGGTGAGGCCCGGGGGCATTGTTGTTAAATTTTCCCAATGAGGCCATGCGAGACCGCACTCTTTTCAGTGTGAACACACAAATTCTTCGGGGAATCATACAATTGAAAACACAAAGAATGTTTGATTAGGAAGTTTTTTGTAGGTAAATAATAATTGTATATAACCGGCACAACACGGACATATGCTTATTCTTGTGGACGCAAAGATATAAAAAACTTTTTTTTTTTAACTTAGCGAAGGTTCGATTTTGCACGCAGAGGACACAATATTAAAATCACTGCACGCTGCATGATTTGAAGTTTTTTAAATGATTTTTAAACCATAAAAAATCTACTAAGGTATAAATACGAAATTGTTAAAAAACATTTGAATTTACACAATTAACTGAGGATCCTGTACACATAGCAAGTGGGCACCACTGTAGAATTTGGCAGCCACCTCTGGTTGGGAGCCCCAAAATATCTGAAAAAAACCCTTCAGTCTGTGCAGAAACGGGCGGTACGTTTGATAGATTCGTCTATGTTAACAAACGGATTTCAATCTTTGGAGAACAGACATTTATAGACACTATCAGCATTTTAATGGAAGATACTCTGAGTAACTAGCGTCATTGATCTCTTCGACTCCGGTGCATAGTCGGGAAACACGCCAAACGCGCGCCCAACATTTGCACACGGTTGACATTTGTCACATGAGAACGGGTCGCTTCTCCGACTCGTTTTTGTATTCAACAGCTTGGCTCTGGAATGATCTGCCGGTCTCTGTGTTTCCTCCCTCCTACAACTCGTTTTTGTGTTCAACAGCTTGGCTCTGGAATGATCTGCCGGCCTCTGTGTTTCCTCCCTCCTACAACATGGATCTCTTCAAGACCTAAGTTCACTCCTTCCTATCCTCTAAAATACCCTTCACACAGCATCCCCAAAGATGATATTGGTCTTGAGGGAAATCATTTCCCTCAGGGCTTCCTGTGTGGAGTTACCGTAAAAAAAGTTTTATATTTACAATTTCGCGGAATTTAGGTAAGTAACCAACCTGCCAGACTAGCCATGTAATTTGGAAGTGTAATTTTACCATTATGGATATGATTGTCTAAAAATATGAGTTTTAAGTTTAGCTCTGAGCTCCGTTGAGTGCTATTAAAGTAGGTTCCGAAAAAAAAATTCTTCTTTCCAGCCTGACAAAGCACACTCAGCGAACGTAGTATCTAGCGTGCAATGATTGACTTTGCCTTCTACACTTACCAGTTACTAGAGAACAATTCAATAACTATTTACTTAGAATAAAAATACATAAAATTTTAAATGAACTAAAACTAGAGTCATTTTATTACATATTTTAGTTAATTATTTTCTAACGTGTGTGATGAGAATTTTTTTTTTATTTAATTCTCTAATTTCATGTTACCTTAAAGTAATTATTGGCCTGCCTTACGCCTTGGTTCAGAATTGCTGGTATTTATTGATGGTGTTGATTGTTACGCCTTGAAACAGTTATTCTTAAATTGAAATTTATTGTAATTTAAAAAATTTGTATGATAACATTTATTGTATGAAATACTTAAATTATGCAAGTCAATAGGCAAGCCGGCCGAAAAACAACCTAATTTAAGACTGGAAAATAGTAGAGTATAGTATATAATCATTGAAAAATATAATATAAACACATCCCAAATGAAACACGAATCCGAACAAACAGCAGAAAAAAAAACCCTCAGTCGCATCTGTTAATATTATCTTCTTCAAAGATTAAGTATTACAATAAGGTTTATAAATATAAAACTTTATTAAAAAATTGAATATTGAATTGAATATAATATTAAAAAAGTCAATAGATGTCCCATATAAAAATAAAAATCGGATAGGTATATCCGAGACTCTATTCCGATTGCATTTGTGTTCGGATAGAACTTTGTAATCATCATAAGGATAGCAACCAATAATATGGGATTTAAAATATAGGATAATATTAACAAATATTGAACTTGAAGCATGATATCGGTGAAGATGGTGTAAATTGAACTGGTCTTATTAGCTTAGTTCGTAAAGCGGTTGTCCCGGATAGACAGAGGTCCTGGGTTTGAGCTCCAGATGCGACTGATACCTTTTTATTTTTCTGCTGTTTGTTCGGATTCGTGTTTAATATGGTAGTGTTAATATTATCATATTCAATGATTAAATATTACAATGAGGTTTATAAACTTCAATAAGTTTACAAAAAAAAAATTGAATGTAGTATACTTTGTTGAATTTGACTTAACACAATCACTTATGCGATTTGAATCCATAAATTAATATCGGCTACATAAGGGTGTTGAACTTTTCAACCACTTTTATAAAGGCAATTATTATTTTACATGGTTAAGTTCTGAATCCAAGGGAACAAAGCTCCCGACAAAACCTAGTAAACCATATCTCACGCGTGAAACTGTATGGGAATTACGCTGGGTAACATTCTCCCTCCAATATGGAGGCCTAAAAGGTTTATTGTGAGGTTTTGGTGTCTTTTTACGACTAACAAACAAGTTAACGCTTACCTGCGCTATCGTGCCCAATTGTAGGCGGCTGTTCCTACCTATAAAGCCTTTATTCGGGGGGGTTATATTATACAGAAATCCTTTGAATTAAAACCCTTTTATATATAACCACATCTCGGGAGATTCCTGAATACGAAAACAGACGTATATGATAATTGCTACGGAAGGGAGAAGTTATTTCAAATTTTAATTTGACGTTTTAATTAATATTATTTCCTTTTATAAATATTCAAAATGTGGTCGATTTATTTATTTTTCTATTAATATCTTATGATACCAATATTTCGAAAAGTTAAAGGTAATTAAAACTACAATTTCTTGCTTGATATGTGACGTTTTGAGTGTAAATCGTATAGTATTGCCCTAATTAAAGACAGAAATATTAATTGAATCGTTGCTTAAAATGGCTTTAACCGTTTTCAGTAATCGGATCTGAAGGGTCAGATACTTCCAAATCTTCCTCTTTCGCAACTTCTTCCCATAGCCACTTCCTTCAGCCTCACAATATACCCCTATAATGGATGCCGTAGTTCCACTGGCTCCAGAGAATCGGGAGCAGTGGGTACTCTTGAGCGGTATTCACATAAAAAAAGTCTTGTATATTATTTACTTCATTGAAATGTAAATCTTATAGATTATAGAAAGCTTGTAGTGTCAATTACGATTGTAAATTTAAGTCGAAATTTGTCAATGTTCGTGAATTATGACACCCTTTCATTGGAGAAGGCTTTGCGCCGACAGGACGAAAGTTGCGATATCCACCACTGTATACGTTATTTCCCTTGTAAGTAGATTTAAAAGTTAAAAGGTTATTACTCTAAAGCTGAACATATTTTTTGAGCTTTAGAAATTGTTTATGCGATAAAGTTCGCAAACGCTACCTTTTCCCCAGTCAGCGTTATCCCAAGAAAGGTGGCAATTAGAAAGATTAATTGCTAGAAATTATTAAGGAAAGCAAGCGTTTCCAGTTGAATTTCTTTATTTTTCGTACTTTAATTCGTAAATGTCGCTTAAGCGCGTTAGCTTTATTAAGGTTGTGTTTTCTGGTTTTCCATTTTCCACTCGGCGGAGGTTTCTTCATTTCACATGCAAATTACTTCTGTCGGGATTTTTATGGCGAGGAAAGTTCCGTGTTGATTCTCGGGCTGCGTTTGCATTGTAAGTTCTTACTTATGAGCTTTTAATAAGTCCCTCTTTTTCCAAGCCGATTCTTATGAAGATTGTAGTCATTATTTAATCGTTAGAATATTAATAAGTTTTTTTTTTATTTACGTAGGCATGTAATATTTTCTTATCATATAAATTCCGACCTGCCAAGCCTTCCAGGAATACAAAATATTTTTTTACAAATCCTAAGATAATATCGAACACTGAATATTGTACAGCACGGAATATACATGTAAAACACTTTTTTTCTGATTTTAATGTAAAATAAATTGTTCTTGGTTATATGTAGGCCACAAATAACGGTTTTATACCTGTACGATACGTTATCAACCATAACAACAACAAACATTATTTTTTTTGATTGCCGTCGTATATTTGTCAGAAATTAGATACACAATATACAGGTTTTATTTAGGTGAGGGCTAAAGTTTCAGGTTTAAATTTGATGATATAATTGCTCTATTTTGACGATACGTGATTTTACTGTGTATGAGTGGGAGAAGGTGAGGGATGTGACACGAAAATTGTTATTATAAAATCACAGTGCTGTCTCAAAATACGCCGTAATTTATATTCTTCTTGTCAAATTGAGGCTCTGTCAGACAGCCCAGGAATGAATGCCGTGTAAAATTTGACCCGTGTTGTTTCAGCTGTTAAATTCAGCGCCTTGCTTGAATGTAAAAAAAAGGAAATACAGTACCCCTTCACCGGGAATTTATCACATTTTGCTAAAGTATCTGGGACGTAATCTATGTACGCAATATGCTTTACGGGTAAAGATCTATTTACATATATCAGCACCGCGCAGTGCAGACACGTAAAGTAGCAGGCACGCAAAATTAGTTGCTTACATTGTAATGTCAATACTCCCTTCTGTGCCGTGCCTGCCACTGTACGTGACTGCACTGCATGGTGCCAGTAGATGTGAATAGTCCTTTAAAGGCACAGGGTACAGCTTTCTGCCTTTAGCCCGGGAGCCTCCAGTTTTCCTTCAGTCCTCAAAGGACGCTGAAGCCAGTAACGAATGTTCATTAAGAAAATTCTTTCATACACTTTGGTGCCCTGTGTGCCATTTTTTTTTACATAACTCTAATTATGGTAGTACACAAGTGCTTATGAATATTTTAATACTAATATATTAAAGGAAACATATTAAATGTAGAGGTAGAATGGTAGATTACGTAATATTATGAAGTTCTTGGAAAATATAGAAATTCATTGTTAAACGTAAACGTAAAAAAACGGTTTATTCGTTTTCTTATTAAAAAAACGATTAAGCCGATATTGCACACGGAAATATATAAAAAAGGACATGCCGTTTTGTTAGATAAGCATTGCAATTGATGCCATTATAATTAAAAACGTAAAAATTAATTTATTACTGTCAGGATAAACAAAGGTTTTAACAATATTATAATAAAGAGATGTGCGGATGAGGTGTATTGTTTTGTTACTGTCAGGTAAGTACTGAGAAATACCTATTACGTATATTAATTATAAGGCTAAAATTACTGAATCGATTTATATTATAAATTTATACATAATCAAAATGATATAAATAATTATTATGAATTCTGCAATTCAGTTTGACTATAAACATTTAGTAATACTCGTACCTATATATTTTTTCACATTTACAGTATTTTTGATGTGTTCTTGCCCACAAGTTGTACAATTTGATTTTAATTATAAAAAATAATGCTAACTAACGTGAGTTTTCAATAGCTCATTATGAAGGAACTCAAAAGCGTTGAAACGACTGTCTAATTTTGTAACAATCGTTGATATTAACGAATGCAAATATTAAAAAATATATATATGTATATGTATATACGTTTTTCCACACTTCAAACAATCATTAAATTCTTTTCAAGAAATCTTGAACTACATTATTTAACTAGTCCCGTTCTTAGCACATAATTCACAAATAGGATATTGTTGCGAAACAATTGGCCAAAGCTCTAAAGTTGCACGACGACTCTCTATTATTCTCCTGTGTGGGTCAACTCGGAGCTCGAAGTCGACTTTAACTCTAGGCCGGGAGATAAGAAACTTAGGATCTTAGATGAATGCTAAGATGGGTTTAGGTAAATTTAACATACAAAAGAAAGCATAAATCTTTTCTAACTAATTTGGTGTTTGGGTTAAATATGTTAATGTATATGTCAGCAATTTAAAGGAGAAATATTTGTTTTCTTTCTATTAATTACATATAATAGTGAGCCACATTATGAGCTAAGCCGTTCAATATTATATAACTAAGAAAAAATACCCGCAGGTCTCAAAAAACAATAAAAGGTTACGGAACGTTTCACACATTGAAACTTGAGTTTTTGGATTAGACAATATGCCGACATATCTGGCTGGTTGTATATACTATACAATGTACGTAATAATAATATGAAAGATTATATATATTGTTGCTTTAGTTGTTTCTTTACAATAGGATATTTCACATTTTAGAATATTAACTAACTGTAACTAAATACTCTTAAATGACAATACCTCCAGCTATTGACAACATGCTGCACTTGCGTCCTCTAGCGGCCCGAGTTGTACGAATTGTTTTTTTTTTATACATTTTCTGTGAAATATATTCTTAGTAAATTATAGAAATCTAAAAGTAAAAAAAATAATATTAGGTGGCCAACATTGTAAATATATTTATTTAAAAGAGGCCACTAGAATTGTATTAACATTTAAAGGTTCGCTGCTCGCGCACTGTTTAAATTGTTTACTAATAAAATAAAATATTTATTACTATACCAATACAGTCTAGAAGCCCGGGCTGCCAGAGGCGGCAGTGTAGTATGTTGCCAATATTTTGACAAAGCTACGCGTGTGACTAAATATCATTGACAATAAAGGAGTAAAATCGTATTTAGGTAAACTAATATATATTTTTTCAATATTCGTTTTCTACAATTTATTGTGAATATATTTGACAGAAAATCTATTAAAATGTACGAAAAACAATTCACACAACTCGGGCCGCTAGAGGACGCCAGTGTAGCATGTTGCCATCTCAATGTATGGTAAATGTCAGGAGTGCGTATTATTATATTTCTACGGTATTTGCTGTAATCGATAGAAAATACCTATCGAATAAAATAAACTTGAAACCGTTCTGTTTGTGCTCATCTATTCTGTTTTTTTTATTTAAATTTGTCTGTATAAAGTAAAAAAAATATCTTAAAAGCATGAAAAAAAAATTACCTTTAATTAACTAGGTTTCCTTAAGTTTTTTGATATTTTCTTTCGTAAAATACAGTTGTTTTATAGTTTTAAAGTGACTAATGACAAAATGTTTTATTGTTTTCGCACGTAAGAAAATAAATTTATAATTAGATCGCCAAGAGTTAAAGTGAAGTCCAAAATTGTACAACTTGTTGATTAACGATCACAAAAACATGCGCAATAAAAATATTTGTTGATGACTTTATCAGCTTTTCCAAGATACACGAAGTAAATACTAAGTTAATGTTATTATTTTCTTTGATATTCATTGAGCCGAATTCCCAGCGGGCGTCTCGACGCTACGCCTAAAATTAATCGCGTCGGTAAGTTAACACAAAAACTTTGAATGCCTATTTTTTCTTCTCGGTGGTATCATATAATATTATCATAACCACTGATTTGAAATTAATTCCACATCAGAAAATGCGATAAAACTTTGAAATATTACGATAAGTATAAAAAAGTTTTCTTTATATCTAGTTTTTATCGGCAAAAAATCATGTTCATAGAAAATGTATTGTTGATAATTTTGATTGGTTCACTAGTGAGGTTTAAAAAATCGTACTAATTTCTGAAACAGAATTGCTTAACAACCCTCAAAGAACTCCGGGGAATGGCACCAGCCTATATATCTGAACTATGTGTCCGACAAAACCCAGGTGATAGACAGCTTTCTTTGAGGTCAGCAGATTTCAATGCTGCTAACCGATTAGTTGAACCCTCTGGGTCAAATAAACCCGTGTACTATGATCGCGCTTTTCGTAAATCCGGCCCGGTCATCTGGAATAAGCTTCCCCCAAATATTGCTAACATCCAGAATTTAGCAGAGTTCAGACGGGTATTAAAAATAAAATTATTCAAAAAATCCTATCCGATATATATTAAAACATAAATTCATATGCGTAGAAACAGAATTTCAAGACATTATTTCTGTTAATCCTCCACAGCTTATTTAGTTGCGGTTTCCTCTCCTAGTTATTTAATTCCCTTAGTATCCAGTGAAAAAACCATGTATATAATATAACATAATTTTTTCTTGCTCTGTTGTTATTTGTACCTACGTGATAATTGATTATTTACAGCCTTAGTTTCTAAATTGTTATACTATAATAGCTGCTCATGAGTATTTTAAGTCATAGTTTTAATTTGCATGTTTATATATATTATAATAACGATATGAATAGACCTTTAGGTGTGCTATCCCGCGTATATTGCCATACAAATCAGCGCCGGCCGGGTGTTTGCCGTAACTATATGTGTGTGTGTGCTTGCTGCTTAAGTATGTATATTTGTGGAAGTAGTATTATGAAAGAAGATAGTAAAAAGATTTAAAATAACGTCAAATTTATATACGAGTAATAAACTAATTAGATTAATATTTCAAATTACGAATAAATATATATTTGTGGAAGTAGTATTATGAAAGAAGATAGCAAAAAGATTTAAAATAACGTCAAATTTATATACGAGTAATAAACTAATTAGATCAATATTTCAAATTACGAATAAATATATATTTGTGGAAGTAGTATTATGAAAGAAGATAGTAAAAAGATTTAAAATAACGTCAAATTTATATACGAGTAATAAACTAATTAGATTAATATTTCAAATTACGAATATGATATCGATAAAAATGACCGAATGTAATTAGGTTTCAATAGTATCAATTGGTAAGACCAGAGAATCTTGGTTCAAGTTCCAGTGTTTTCATCATATTTCAAGAATTTCAGATATTATTTTCTTCAGTTCTATGATAAACCAACACAGGTATGAATCGGCACACTTAAAAGTCGTTTAAATCACGACCAAAAAACCTAACCTATTTAATTTACATATTTAACAAAAAAAAAACTTAATAATACAATGGTTTTACTAACTAACTAACTAACTAACCATCACGCCGTTTCCCCGCAGGGGTAGGCAGAGAGGACGGACCGCCAAACAACTCGATCTTGGCATACACTTCTTGCTTCATTCACATTCATACAACGCCTCATACATTCTCTTCTGTTATTCCGACTTCTGACATGGCCCGACTCGAGTATTTGATTCACTTGATCGTGCCATGTCTTCCTCGGGCGTCCCCGGCTTCTTCTTCCATTCACATTCGCGTCATATATTCTCTTTACACTCCTTTCTTCGTTCATTCGCTCTACATGCCCAAACCATCTAAGCGTCCCTTTCTTAATTTTGCTCACTACGCTTACTTAATTTCTGGAAATTGTTTTTCACTAGAAAAAATAGGTTGTTTTGTTTCTTTAATAGATTTTCAAATAAACAAAGAGCTATTTTTGAATACTTGTTCGGTAAGGAAAAAAAAATGGAAAAGAGTTGTAATACGAGCGAAGTCGGGCAGTAAGACCAAAAATACATAACAGCATTACAATAGAAATAATTGTTGGTAAGGAATAGGTTAGGTAATGTATCCACGTACCTACATTCCATACACGGATTTAATAAATTAATCATATTACGCTTAATTCAAAACTTCTTCCAAAGAGTACTTACTTCTTATGGTTAATATTATGCTCACGAGTCATTAAATGTCACATTTAAAATTTGATTTCGTCAGCCATAATAAGAAATTAACATATTAATTAGCTATCAAGTCGATAGGAGTCGGCTACATTATTAAGTCTGGCAGGGCGTCATGTTGTGACGGTTGATGATACATTTTAATATTTAAGGCCCCATACATAAGGCACAGGCTCTGTAACAAGGAAAATTAACAATGTTTCTATGTAACTAACATGAAAACAAACGGTAACATTTCATTAATATTACGACATTATTTACAAGGTACAAGCCAATGAGCGTAATTTTATTTGAAAAAATTAAATTAATATATCTTATTTTTTATTATACTCGCTGAGTTTTAAACTAATCATATCTTAGTCAATTGCTTAAGAGTACACCATTTAAAATAAAAAAAACACTTTATGTAGCTTTTTGTTTATTTTATAATAAGATATAAATAGTAAGTTTTTTAAATTCTTAAAATTCTCATGCTAGGATTGCTATATTCCAGCTGGCTTCAAAGCAGTACAACAATAGCGCCGCATAAAAAAATGTATTATATAAAAATATCACGATAGATATGGATATGCTTGTTTTTTAATCTGTACCACCCAAAAATTTGAATAAATTTTTACAGTATTGTGGCATGACAAAAAATAGAAAGAGAATTAATGAAAAAAAATCGATGGTACTTACATTTGTAATATTTATAAAATGCTCTTCGATTCCATATAAAAAATATTAATAAAAAAATAAAATAAAAATAGGAACACTTTAGTTTTTTTTTTGTAAAAAGAAAGATTTCTGGATTGCGAATAACCTGACAATATTTGAAAATCTCCTACTACCATCACAGTAAGCGTAAGATGTTGCTTCTGTTGCTTCTGTCGTGATGGTCAGCCGAGGAATTGAACTCACAACTCCCGGATGAGACCCAGACGTGATGTCAATCAGCCACTGACCGGTCAAAAATATTACTTTCTCTAGATTGTATAAAAGCACTGACATAATGCTTCATAAAGTGGAACCAGACAAATCTTGTATTACTGAATACTGGGAATCTAGGCCTTAAACGATATGTTCTTTAACATATTTTAAAGCATCCAGTTAAATTTAGTGATGCACGCATGTATATAACGCGACGTTAAAACAGTGGGTTGCTATTATGGGGTGTGATAAAAGTCTATCTACATTCCAGCATATCTCATCTGCAGTATTGGATGAACTGTAGTGACTCGCAAAACCACGGTTATCTGGCATGGATACGAAACATTGATAAAAAAAACAAATCTACTTTATACTACAAAAAAATTATGAAATTTTTTAAACATTTTAATACAACCATTCGCTGACCGTATAAATCAATTGTTTTAGTAAACGTGAAGCTCCTAAAAACAATTCAATTTATATTCGCCGACAGTTGCGGAACAGAAATTTACAGATCTTAAATTGTAGTTGTTTCTCGTCAGAGGTAGTATTGGAGAGAGGGCGGAACCAATTTCGCTGTGGTAATAGTATTTAAAAAAGGGTTCGCTACAATAGATTCCGATTATACCCTCAAAGCGATTGGATTTTTGATACAAAGAAGATACTATTTTTAAAAATATTCGCTTCGTTTAAAATAGAACCCTGACGTACATATCGCATAGCGAAATTTAAAAGATCAAAGGTATTATATAGCAATAGCTCGTGTAAAAAACTCACAATATTCAATAGTAATATTTGGATTACTTCCATAGCGCTGTTTTTGTGGGAAAATCACCCGAAGAGAATTTTCTATACGTTCCATTTTGTTTCGTAATATTTGTTATCAATAATACGTTGAACTATAAATGCTATCATTTATCGCCTCTAATATCATCACCTTTCTAATTTAGTACAATAATTTTGTTCTAGTTTAGAAAATAGGGTTAACGAAAAATATTCCACTCATCTCGTTTCCACTAATATTGTGCATTCGCATGGAAGACTTTTTATCTTTTAAACGTTTTGTATCATTTTTAATTGATTAGATATTGAACTATTAAACGATTCAACATAGAATTGATATTGTAATTAAATAAACCATGTTTCTGAATAGTGCTATGTACTGGAAAGTTGTGATTGCGCATTGATGTTATGAGTAATATTTTTCTTAAATGACGGTAGGGAGACAGGACGGGTAATATATATGATTTATTTCGAAGTCTAAAGTAATTAATTTCGAAGGTTTTCAACTCCTTAAAAAACTTTGAATGTTAACAATCCAGGGACACGAAAAGGAATTTTTTGCACATATACCCAAGACCGAGTTTAACTCGCAAAGGGAGTGGTTTGAGACATCAGAAACTAGACGCGATGACATTGCTACGCACGGAGAAACCAACTTTACACTAAATGGGTGGGTCTCGTATATTTTACTGGACGGTATTATTACAGGACGGGGAATTCCAAATACAGTTCAGGGAACTCCGAGGAACGTTCCGATTGTATGGAGAAATTTCGAGAAAGAGATGTGGCTGAAGTAAATTGACCGTTATAACTAGAACTTAATACTAAAATTATGCATAATATTTGCAAGTCAAAATATGGCGTTAAAGCAAGGTTGAATTTTAAACTTATTTCAACAATGAGAACAAGAAAATGAAAGCTTTTTAAAAACTTGTTTAGAATTTTAGAATTGGTTGAAATGAACAAATTAATAAAATAATTAGGTTAATGTTTCTAAAACATGTCCAGAAAAAAAAATACTTCGGAGAACATTTTAATTAAAACGTACAATATTCTAAAGTTTTGGTTATTTATTTATCTAAAGTATTTAAAACTTCCAGAGCTCTTTAATGATTTTTTTTTTATATATGTTTATTTTTTTTACATATTTCGTACATATTTTGTACATTCACAACATATTTTGTCGTATATTTTCAGAATTTATACTATTCTTCTGTTTGAAACATTTGCTTGTCTACAGAAGAGGAGTGTTCATCAATACGATAATTTATCAATAGCCAAAAATAAATTTAAAAAATTGTGAATATATAAATAAAATAGGTAATTAAAAATAATAATTACAGTTATTAGATATTTTAGAAACAAAGATGGAAACATCGTTTTTTGAACAATTCGTTATGTAGACCACATGTAATGAAAACAATAATAAATAAAAGGTCATAAAAAATTGGTATGGACAACAGAAAAGCAGAGGATTTGTATAAGTAAATTAAACTGAATTAATATTTTAGTTTAGAACGTCTTTAAAATATTTTTTAACAGAATTCATTATATGGATTTTATCAGTAATGTGTCTAATTTCTTCTGGTAGTCGATTAAAAAAATATCTTCATCGATAAGTATAATGGAATTGTGCAAATTAAGTAAACAGTGTGTATTAGCACGGTGATTCATGAACTTATTTGTAGTAAAAAAATGTTAATGTAATTTTGGTCACCGGGAAAACTATTTAATTTTTTTTTAATTACACAAAATAATATTCCAATTCAAATATAATTATTAACAAAGGATTTGTTACCGTTCCAAAATTTGTACTCGTATAAATTCTGAATGAGAGCATTGTTGTTAAATGAACATGTTATGCATTGTACGTTTGTATGTCGGTACATATGGGTACGTTGAAATGTCGTTTTATTCCGAAATCCGTATGATTTATTAACCCTCCGAGAGATGATAAATGTGTTTTTATGCGCAAACGGTTTTGTATGAGCAACACAAAAAAACAAACGAATTAAGATTATGTTCTCGTAGTTGCTTTAATGTAGCTCATTAGTTGAAATGTCACTCACTTAGCAGCGTTCTGAGAACAAGAAAAAAGAGTGGGTACAGAAAACACATGTCACATGTTTAATACACTAAATGCTTAGTGAAACATACCGGAATTAAGTGTGTTTCGTACTGTCGTATTTCTGTGTTTCGTAAGAGACCAAACTAAGACCGACTTAATAGTGTTTAGGTAATGGAAATCATCTTGTTAAGTTTGAGACGTCAACAAAAAAAAGAAATTCTTTAGAAAAACGTTCATTCGAGTGTCAGAACGAGTAAAACATAATTAATTTTAAAATCTAATCATTGAAGAAGATAATATTAACATAACCTAATTGAAACATGAGACCGAACGAAACAACAGAAAATAAAAAGATAACAGTCGCATCTGGGACTCGAACCCGGGACCTCTGTCTTTTCGGGACAACCGCTTTATCAACTTAGCCAATGAGACCAGTTCAATTTATGTCATCTTCAATATAAATATTACAATGAGGTTTTTAAACTTCAATAAAATAATTAAAAATTTAAAAAATTGAATATTCTTTAGACTTTTAGTAAAAAGTCAATAGATGTCTCATATATATAAAAAAAATCGGATATTTACCCGACACACTATTTGGGTTGCAATTGTGTTCGTGAAGAACTTTGTAATCATCATAAAGATAGCGGCCAATAATATGGTGTTAAAAATAGAGGATGATTTTGATAAAGTCTTGATTTTGAAATATGATATCGATGATTTAAAAATGTTTTTAAGTCAGTAATTCATACCTCATGATTGTTTCGATTCCTGAAAACTATGCTGAATTGTGTCTGGCTCCCATCCAATGTTGTTCTTAGCCATAAAATCAAGAAGTAACCGTTTAAATAAAAAAATGACATTTTAACAATATATTAAGTAAATAACTGATATAAATGACTCAGGAGAATTTCAATGTTGAAGGAGCTTAATAGTAAAAAAGGATACTGGATAAGATGGGAACAACCGAAATGAATACGAACCAGAGGATTACGGAAACGGGGAAATAATTGCTTAACCCATAAGCTTTACATTGGGAGATGGGACAATGTAATATTGACGTTTTTTAATAATTTTAAAATAATCAGTTTATTTTAATTGTTTGTTTCATACCCATAATGTATTACAGTTCAATGATGTTTTTGAAAGGAAAAACGGGTCTCACGCGTAAACATAATAAAGATAAAATAAACAGTAATCGTCTGAAGTAATTTTTTAATCAGATTCAAAACACATTAATTAATAATGGAGTTCAAACTATTGAATATATTGACTTATATATTGAATTATGGTATTCGAACTAGTCTAATCGCGAATATCGCTAAACGAGCACACGTGTATCATTTGTCTTCTTTGCAAGTTGATATGAAATTATTTACTATTTATTTTGCAAAAACAGTTGCATACACCAATACATTTCAACATTGATAAAAAAATTCAAAGTAAATATTGTTTTAGTGTATCCAGTATAAAAAATGCACGCCATTGTCATGACTCATAATAGTCATGCGAATCATGCATAATAGTCATGCGAAGAAATAAAAAAAATCAATAAATAACATTCACACAATACATATTACTCAACACAGACTAGATCCTTTCCCTTTCCCTTCCCCTCCCTCCCATTATTCTAACCTCATAGGCTAACCTTGTAACTTTTCTTCTCTTTTTTTTTCAAACTGAATAATTTAAATACTTAAGTGAAAACCTATTATTGGTTCATTTTTTAAATATATTTGATAAATGTAATTATTGCTATAAACTGTTGGTTTTCCAAATAAAATAAAATAAAATAGGTAACATATGTCAAATAGCTCTTTATAAGCTTATAATCGAATGCCGTTTTGAATAGTGAAAATTTATGTATTATATGATATACAATTCCAGATGGAAATATTCTCTCATCACCCTGGTGAGAGAATGCCATTCAGAATCGAAAGGCTGGAAGTGACTCTGTCCACGTTTAATTATCAGGTCAAATAGAGTATTTCTTTTCTTACTTCTTGTTTAACTTTTTTTTTTAAATTAGGATTTATATTTATAGTCTCACTGGCTTCCGGCGCCGGGTACACTTTTACGGTATAGAATAAAAAAATAAGTGTTCAATGATTAATTGTTATTATACGAGTATAAATTTGTTTACAAGTGTCCTATAGCGTTTATTAATAGAATCT
The DNA here is from genome assembly GCA_022606495.2 of Halesus radiatus. Classification (NCBI taxonomy): domain Eukaryota; kingdom Metazoa; phylum Arthropoda; class Insecta; order Trichoptera; family Limnephilidae; genus Halesus; species Halesus radiatus. The sequence continues at coordinate 167,895 of JAHDVE020002537.1, read as the reverse complement.
CTCACCTCCAAAAGTCCTGGAACCTTTCGTAGGGTATACGCTAATTTAAAGGTAGGTGGTACCTTCTGCGGGTCTCACGCTTTTTGGATTTCATTAATGGTGAAAGGAACCAGCTTAAATCGTTAACGCTTCAATGAACACTTCTTGTCAATTTCACGACAGTTATTATTTCTGTCTACCCTAAATAGAAAATGTAAGCAAACCCTGGTTACATAATTGCCGTTTCATCAATGGAGTGTTTATTCCAAATCACATTGTTAAAATTTTATCATTGGAATATAACGAAAATAATTATAAATCAGACATTGTTATTTTTTAAATCACATTTTTGTGAGAGCGCTAGTAAACAGTATCAAATGGTTAGTAATTAGCTAAATAACTTATGAAATCAAAACTCCTCTAAAAGATCTTCATATAAATTCATTGCATCATTCTCTCTGTTTATTTATTTATTTATATCCATATATTATACAGTACCATTTTACATATTACGTTTTTTTTTTTTAATAACGGTGCTTTGTATGGTGTTATATAATGTGTCGTGACCACCTCGCTAGGAGAACCTGTGCTGAGGTGTTCACGTGGATGTGTTAAATGTAGTACAAGTATTGATGTGTATTGATTAGTTTTGTTTTGATGTTTTAGTTTTGCTGAATAAATGTAAATTAGGTATATAATTTGAAGAGAAACTCATTTTTTGTTTTGTTTTGGTGAAACATGGAATTATCGATACTTTCGACTAAGTTTGATAATATTAAAGTATGTTGCATGGAAAAAGATAGAAGGGACTATCAAGTAAGTATAGTATTTTATGTATTGAGTTACGTTTGGTTTAGTTTTGTCATGTTTTGAATAAGACGAATACCTGTTTTTTTGATCCAGGCTGTGACACATTTTTTTAGATTAATTGTGGATAATATATTTATTATTGTTTCTATAGGGTTATTATTTAATATTGGGCGTGCAGTTATAAATTTTGTTTTGTAAATCCACAATAAGTAAATCGTAAGAATAATTGATGAAGACTTACAAAAATACGTGTTAGAATCGTGTCAATGGATGCAAAATCTACAAACATACCATTCGTACAAAAACTATGAACGTGTTACCTTTTTTTACATAAAAATGAACACATGAAAGTCGTATTTGTAGGTAGAAGTGAAAGACTACCTTGGAGTAATCCGGGATGCAGGAGGGAGAAAACACAAGCATTTGTAACTCATCAATAAGCCAAGAATAAAATAATTATTAAAAGTCAGGACAAGGTATACGTAAACTTTATAAGTTACGTAAGAAATTGAAAATAGAAATCATATCCTTAATTTCTAAAAAAAAAACAAAAAATGGCCACGCGCTACGGATGTGTCAAATCAAATCTAAACGTCAAACTGACAATTATACAAACATCTATCAACGTTTTTAAACAAATCGCTTCAGAATGAGGAACGTATTTCTCATGATTGTTGTTTTTATTTCTTAATCAGATTTTTCGAGACTTTTTATGGGTACACAAGACAGCCATATTTTTTATTAGCATTACAGACAAAAAAAACTTTACTTTTGCGAGTTTAAAAGTTTAAAAAAGCCTTTCTTTTCTTCTTTGTTTAATAATTCAGCGTATTAATTGTAGAAGTGTTTTTCCAAAATTATTTTGTTTGTCGTTTATTTGAAGTTTAAATATTTAACTAAAATAAATCAAGTTGTAGAAGTTTGAAAGATCAGTATCCGAGTGCTTCATACAAAGGGCGCCGTAACGGAAAAATCTCTCTCACGGCCTGCTAGCTTTCTGTGGGGAATAAGGAATAAAGCTCCGAATCAGGACCGAATTTCAAACCCATACAATATTAAATTTCTTCAAGTTTCTAATTTTTGTACAATTTTCTTAGTGATACCGTGTAATCGATTTGCTAAATTAATAATACTATTTGATTAATTTACCACACCTACTTCTCCATTGCAACAATTAAATTCAACACTCTTGTAGATTTTACTGAGGCAAACACTAATAATCCATAACATGCTTAATATCGTTGACACAATTACGTACAAATTTTCCTTCCAAAATTATTCCGCCTTTAAACGAAAACTGAAAAAAAACCATGGGACATAAAAATATATTTTGTAGCTACAAAGGCATAGACAGGATTTTGTAAAAATAGAGACAATTATTTTTTTCTAGTTCAATCTAAGACTGCGCGTTGAAAAAATCGATTTTCGTTGGCCACGTCTGCAATTCCATACCGCAATCACACATCACTGTAACTTTTAGATTCCATCTGTGCATCATAAAGCACACCACATCTCTGGGTGCACGTAATTCTATTGGTGATTGTCTAGAAATAACGAGGCAATTATATCTAAGAAAGCCCATCAGACCGACGCATGCACCCACTGTTATGCACGCTCTGCTTGATGTCGCCAACACAAATAATTATTGTCTCCGTGCGTGTAGGAAGTACAATGAGTGGTGTAGAAACCTAATGGTAGATCTTCAAACTGCTAGTTATACCATGGGTCAAAGAACAATAGGTCACCGGGCCTAAGCAAAACATAAAAATAATATGACATTATACATATTACTACTGCCCGTTATTTCTTATCAAAGGGTTATCAAATGTATTTTCCATTAATTCAAAAGATGTTAATGTCAGCGTGTAAAATATTAATGTGTTGAGAGTGTGGAATGGGAGAGCAAACCTACCGTGTTATATTGCCTATAGTATTCGGAAGAAGGTACTGGTTAATCAAAATCATTCATCAGTTCGTAAATCGCCGTGCAATAATGGTGGTTGATATATTTGTGTACACTTCTTTTTACTACCATTACAAATGGAATGTACTTAAAGTGTGTTTCGTGTACTTAAGGGTAAACACGACGTAATACGCGCTTACAGATGTCGCTAATGTAAATATTACAAAAAAATCTTTTTGGTAACGCTTTTAAATATTGAAATGAATTGTTTATTGGTGGCTGTGCGACACGGAATATAAAATGGAATAGATTTTTATCGTAGTTTTAAAGCCCAAATACTTCTTTAAACTTATAAAAAATGCAATACGTTATTTTAACACTAATATTATTTTCTGTATAACAGACTGCGCCCATTTAATATAAACTTGAACTAAACCATAATGTGTAGGAAATTACACAGAATGACAAAAATTAAAATACATTTTTTGCATGTCCTTTGAAACCTTCAAGGTTTGTGTTGAAAATATCAGGAGAGATGTTATTTATCAGCACCATACCCCTTGTCATACTGTGGTGAGCTAACACATCTGTTCTACCATGGGGAATGCAAATCAGATCGTGGTGCCGCCCCTGGCAGTAGTTGTTTGGTACAAACAGCTTATGGCATTCCAGGAGGTATGGTCAATCAAATTATGTATAATTATTATGAACATATACATGTCATTGGTACCGATCCTAGTAATGATTTTCTAAAACCTTGTAATTGGTACACCACTCATTATATACTTTTACTATTTGTTTCTAAAACAAAATAAATAAATATATTTTTTGTAAATATTTTAAATTAGCGCCATCTGTGAGCGCTTATAGCGTTTAATTCACCCCTATGATTGTTTCAGTATAATATTATTAATTTATAAAAATAATAATGATAGCCATCCTGATTCCGGCCCTGCCGAGTGTTTCAGTCGATACTGAAGCATGTAATTTACTTCCAAGTCTGAATTTTACCAGGCTGAAATTCTGAAGCTTGTTATTTTATGGTTGTGCGTGACACAAATACCCAGTCACAGCCCCAGTCTCAGCCCCAGTCTCAGCCCCAGTCTCAGCCCCGGTCTCAGCCCGAAGCCGCCTTTGAAGTTTACGATCTTTGTGTAAATGTTTTCTTTTACTCCATTGATTAAGGCGTTTCAACGAAATATGGGCTTTTCATATGACAATTGATAAATATCTTTATTACCCCTATTATCTCTGAACACGCATTCAAATTGGTGAAATATCTGATATTCAAGTAGAAACGTCACGATTGTCTTTGTATATGTAGTGATTGATAAAATAGAAATAGACATTTGATGCCATCCACATGGTTTATTTTAGTAAAATACTTTATCGTCGCATTTCAATCGATTAATTATTAAAACTAGCAATGACTTATTTAAACATTTTAATTACAAAACACAAAAATGGCCCTAAACATCACGTCGTAGTTTGCTAACTCAAGCAATACCACAAATGATTTATATGTTAATTCTGCATTGGTAGTTAGGAAAACATATAAGGCTTCAAAAAATCAAAAAAAACTCAAACTAAAATCTTTAAAATTCTATTAAATACATACCAAAACGTCTGAAAATTTGTGCGGTTTAAAAATCAGTGAACGTAATTTTACGCCTTTTATATAGAAGTTAAAAAATTACAGTTTGAATCTTTTCATCGTTTGAAACCTTACACATTTTCCTAACTACCAGTACAGAATGTATAGGTAAATCGTTAAAAGTATTTCTTGAGTTAGCAGACTACGAAGTGCGTATTTTTGGGTGCTGACTGTTAACAATGTTTATTCTTCCTTGGAGGTTTTAAACTTGAAATCTCTTGATTGTTGTACATTGCTAATTTGTTGTGGCCTCATAAGATCCAGGGTGGCTGGAATGACGGAAATAACAAACAGCTCCGAAAATATCCTCACCATGGAGGCCCGCCTCAGTCCAGCCTCCAGCATCGACGCATACTGGAGAAAGATATTGGCCCCTCACAATTTAAATGCCGCAGTACCGAGGCTTTATTTTCATTTAAATTTTTTTTTTAATTTTTGCTTTATGTGTCATGTATCATTCATTTTATTTATTCACATTCATGTTATCTTATTATTATTTTATTTTTTAATAGTTTGTACATATTTTGTGTATTTGAAAAACTTATAATAAGAAGTAATATTTGTACAGCGCCCCTGAGGTGATTTCTCATAAAAGCGGCGCTATAGAATTATTATTATTATTATTATTGTATTTATATTTATATTATATGTGTGGGACTGCACAAACCTCCCATATACTGGAATAAACATTTATTATTATTTATTATTATTATTTATTATTATTTATTATTATTTATTATTATTTATTATTATTTATTATTATTTATTATTATTTATTATTATTTATTATTATTTATTATTATTTATTATTATTTATTATTATTTGTGTGTTGTGTGTTGTGTGTTGTGTGTTGTATTATTTTTTATTATTTATTGTTATTTATTATTATTTATTGTTATTTATTATTATTTATTGTTATTTATTATTATTTATTATTATTTATTATTATTTATTATTATTTATTGTTATTTATTGTTATTTATTATTATTTATTATTATTATATTTTATTATTTATTATTATTATTATTTATTATTATTTATTTAATTATTTATTATTATTTATTATTATTTATTATTATTTATTATTATTTATTATTATTTATTATTATTATATTATTATTTATTATTATTTATTATTATTTATTATTATTATATTATTATTTATTATTATTTATTATCATTATTATAAACAACAATCTGAATAATATATATTGCATGGTTGGATTAATATAAATACAAAAAAAACAACATAAAGCTGTTTAATGCTTCAATAAGTTTAGACTGGAGTAACGATCGCAAAATGTGTTAAGAAAACAGAATATCGAATTTTTTTCAGACATCCCGCACTTGCTAATTTTACAATCGTTAGAACGCGAACAGGAAATGTTTATTTTTCTTAAAAACGGGTAAATTTATAATTGTTTTGATCTTTTCGAAATTTCGATTTTACCTGTCGTAGCTTGTAAAATGTTTTCTTTTTATTTTGTAAATTCAATCAATTTATCTTTACTTCAAACAGGCGATATGCCCAAAACTTACATACATTCGTTTAAAAAGCAATAATAATTAATAAGTATATACAACAATCATAATCTCCCAAGAATTTCACTAAACCAAATTTAAAAAAAGTGAAAGATCGAAAACATGTCATGGGTACATAAAGTTTTTTTTTGTCACCTGTGCTGATGGTATGCTGTTTTGGTAGCTAATATTAAGTGTATAATAAAGGGCATTATCACATTATCAGCTGGATATTAATGGTAGAACTTTTTTTAAAGAAATAAAGTACTCCGATATGCCCATTAAGGGATGATGAACACAGGTTTTTATGAATAGTTTCTATATATAAATAAAAAAAACTAGATCGACGAGGCTATTCTCAAGGCCCACTGTCTCAAATACAGGTTTTCTTTTAGTTTTTGAAAAATGGATTTTGCTAAATAAGCAGTATTTGAGACATTGATTGACTACCGCTGTTTCGTACCAATTCATCAACTGTGGCTTTACAAATACTCGTACAGTGGTGGTTACTCAAATAATTTTATTATACCTCTTAGAAACAACAGTTTTTTCCGAAAATAATCATATTAAAGGAAAATGAATATAAAACGTATTTCGGAGAAATAAAAAAAAACTTGCAAGATACGCTTTTTTTACAATAATTCCACACAGGAGGCCTTGAGGGAAATAATTTCCCTCAAGGCCTCTTATATCATCTTTGGTGATGCTGTGTGGAGGGTCTTTTTGAGGATAGCAAGGGGTGAACCTGGGTCTTGAAGAGATCCATGTAGTAGGTGGGAGGAAACACAGCGGCCGGCAGATCATTTCACAGCCGAGCATAAGTTGAACATAAAAACGCGTCGTAGAAGCGACTCGTTCTCATGTGACAAAGTTCAACCATGTGCAAATATTGGGCGCGCGTTTGTCATGTTTCCCGACTGTGCACCGGTGCCGAAGGGATCAATGACGCTAGTTCTTCAGAGCATCTTCCATTGAAATACCGGTAGAATAAGGACAGCATTCCCACCTGATGTTTGTGCTCCAAATATGCAACCCTTTTGTTAAGATAGGCGAATCGATCAAACGGACCGCCCGTTTCTGCTCAGAGTCTAGGGTTTTTTCAGATATTTTGGGACTCCCGACCAGAGGTGGCTGCCAAATTCTAAAGTGGGGCGTACTTACGATTTATACATGGTCAGTAGTTGTGAACTGTGAAAATAACCGAGTAGTAAATAACCGATTTTATTAATTTCAAAATAACGAAGACATTTTTTACAAATAATACGTTAGGTAATTTTTTTATGTGATCATCGCACGAGAGTTCCGATTGCCCGAAGCCAGTAGGACTATGACACCCGCAATTGCGGTATGTGATATGGCTGAAGAAAGTTGGAATGGGAAGGAGAGGAGAAGACGAATGTTGAAGAGCACCTGGCTATCTGGTCACAAAATACAGTTAAAGCCATTTAAAGCACCGGTTTATTTCTGAACTACTTTGGAATGTACCTTATGCTAATTTATGTCAATTATTTGGGATATAAATTTACTCATATTACATACATACCTCTTCTTCCCCTTGTCCTACTCGGGTCGGGGACCCATCGCATCGACAAGGCGCCTCCAGGTGTCCTGTCTCGCGCTACGTTAACAGCATCCGTCCATAGTAGATCAAGCCTCTCTTAGGCTCGCTTTTCGGAATCTAAAAACATATATTTTATCTGAATACCAAACCTATTTGCAGATTACTTCCAGAAATATGAAAAACAAATGTGGTTTAGTGAAAAGAATCAATTTAAAAATGTATTGCTAACTTCCCCTAGAAATTGTGTTTGAATAATGTTTTCTTTGCAAACTCTTCCTTATCCATTCAATTGTCGGAACGTTTTTTCAATTATAACAACAAATGGTTTTGTATAAAGGAGAGTCTCACAATGAAAGCTCGCAGGATAATGGAATATTCGTATTGTTGATTCTTTATATTTTTCTCGGCGGTGTTTATTATGTTCTAGGCAGAAGAACAATATTTATTATTGGATGGAATCTAAAACAGATGGGTATTGTATTGAAATTTTCATTATTACATTAGGTCGTAAATCAGTTTTTATTTATTTATCTCATAACTTCTCCAATTTACATCCAAAACTTGTAACAGACAAATCTTTCGTTGAAACCGTAATTTTGCAATAGTAATTATGCACCTAAGTACCTACACAATTTTCTGCAATTTAAAACAAAGTAAAATTTTCAAATAATAAAAAATAATTCGATGTCTAAGGCAAGGATGTTTTCCAGATCAAAACTTCCCAATGGGGCTGTCGTAGTTCGTATAATGACGGTAAGTATTAAAATAAAAAATATATTTAAATCATTTTTGATACATAACGTACTCGCGCAACAATGGATTTGTTTTACGAAAACGATGAAAAAATTACAGATGTCTTTTTGTTTATTTTTATTTACCCTCTTTTTTTCAGATAAACTCCCTGTATAACTGTACTATTTTTGTACCAAACTCTTTTTTTTCTCCTCTCTCAAAGTATCTACCAGTTGACTTTGATTTAATACACTAAACTTGAAAAATGAAACACGTATTGAGGAAAACCCACTAAGAAACTTCCCGCCCCAATTTCGTTACATACATACATATTTCGTTACATACATACATTCAGTACATTGTATCCGTATGTATTCAACTTTCTTAATATAAACCATTTCACTTCTGAATGATTTAGGTACACTCATCTACATTCTCGTATCTTATTCTTTACGCATCTTCCCTTTCCACTCAGACTTCACAAGAACTTACTCCGCTACTTTGTTTTGCTCTTTTTCAAATTTCTTCTCGCGCTAACTTGGTAGTATAATCTATCTAAGACCTTGGAGTCCGATTGATTCTCGCATAAAATATTGCCAGTGAACTTAGCGCTGTTTTCACTGGAAAAAAAACATTTTTTGACCTTTAGGAGTTCTACGACAAATTGTGAGTCGGTTGTATTTTGAACCGCCGTTATTCAATCTTACAGGTAGTTTGACGGGTGGTTGGAAAGTTCACAAATTATTTTACACGGAAGAACTGATAATATTTTGCCTGGTTTGTGAAAAAGAATTATTACCTATTATGATATTGGTTAGGCTAGGAAAGGGAAGGTACACGCTAAATTTGGTGATGAAACGGTAGTTCGTATAATATGATTAAATAACGAAAATTTGTTAAGTAATTGTGGAAGGTACTCCTTTCACGTGACATCATTAAATCTGCATGATGTAAGCATTGGTATTATATAATTAGAACGATTGGGTTCAACAATAGATAGAAGTTTCCAAGATATTTTTATTTATTCCTGGTTGTATTCATTAGCCTTCTTATCAGGAATGCTGGGTATCCGTAACCTTTCCAACAGACGGAAAACTGCTTTTGCTTATAACCTCTTAAACGGTCATATCAACAATCGAGACATTTTAGATAAAAAAAACCATTATGTCTCTGACAATTTTACAAGAGCGCGCGTGCACAAATCTTTTCTTGTTCCGAGATGCAGAACTAATCTACCATTAGTAATGAACCTCGGAAGAATGACCATACTGTTAAATGAGCTATCGCCCCACGTTGACATTTTCCACGTTAATATTGTTAAATTCAAAATGATGATAAGTACGTAACGAACATTGTTAACACACGAATAATTTAATGTACTTTCGTCATTGGAATAATTTCAGTAAATGCACATTTAAAAAAAATAAAAAAATCGTAATTGAATTTACTATATAGAGGCTTTGATATTGATTTTTCGGTGAATAGCGCAGATCCAATCTGCCATGTTACATGAGATATATACAATTTATTACCTTCAAATTAGTAGAGAAATGAATGTAATAAAAAAAGGGTAAAATAAGAATACAAAAATATGGAAATACATAAAATGAAAATGAGAAAAAAATGAAGAATGGTAATTAAATAAAAATGAAAAATAAAGGTAAGAAAATGAAAAACCTAATAGTCAATAATATCATAAAATAAAATAAAATCATACAATTAAACTAATTTTGTACTTTATTTAAAATTTGGTGATTTTTCATGTATAAAAGTTACGATAAGAACTGAAACGTAACATTTGTTTAAGGTCCAAACTAGAGCATGCTTCTGCTGTATGGGTCCCATACAAGAAAAAATGTATTGAAAGGTATGTACTCAGGTATTGATATATGAGAATACACGGTGAGTATCCGCAATTCATGCACTACGAAGATTTGCTCTCTGATGCGCTACCAAAGTCTCCAGTCTAGGAGTGGGGCCCTTGCAGTAACATCGTACAAAAATATACAATTTGATAGAAAGTCCATACCTCCTCGAGTGCTATAAATTATGTATACCAAACAACTATTGACAAAGGCGGCACCACGATCTGATATGCATCCACATGACAGAACATACATGTTGGGTCACCACATCATGACACGAGGCATGGTGCTGCTAAATAATATCTCTCTTGATATCGTCAGTATAAAAGATGAAGTTACATGTTGAAAAGTATTTGTGTTGGTGTGTATGTACAGTGAATACATGCAGGCTGTTACGCACAAAAAAATGCATATGTATTTTAATTGAAAGCTGACACAGTCACGTTAATTTATCATATCAAAATTTAAAATGCAGAGCGCATTTCCATCGTACCTGGTCGGTATTTAGAACAATGGTAAATATTGATAAGCAAAGTATCGTTATCCAGTTATTTTTTTGTTATTTAGATAATTAAAATCTAATTTAATTTATTTTTATTATTCTTCATAATCATAAATTATTACAAGTAGTTTATCAACAGGATTTGCAATAACAATTTAATGATTGCAGTTTATTAGATTATTTATAAATATACATATCTTTATTATTGACACAAATCTTATTAAAGAAAAAAATAATTTGATAATTAACACATTCTGTACGAAACACATTTTATCTGCCTCCGTTTGTATTAAGTATATGCGTAAACGTTCTAATTGCCAACAATATTATAGCGATCAGAAATTTATAACATGTCTGATCATTGTTCTCCTCGTCTCCCTCGTTCTCCGCGCTAGAGGCGAGGGGGAAAGAGAAGACGATTGGCAGTTTACATCACGGGAGCTTACGGATGTTTTGCTCGTTAAGTCAACTAAGTTTACAGTGGTTCTAATTGCGGACCGATACAACATAATGTCAGGCTTTCAGTGGCGCAGCGGGGAGCTGCCTAGCTCACGGGCGAAGTACACCACTGAGTTGCCGCCCCAAAACTTTATATGATTATGGTTGTATAAAGCCCGTCGATAGTGGTGTGAAAAACCACTGCATGATTAATATCTCTAGAGAAGCAAATACATGTGGAATTGGTTGAATTGAACAGAAGGAAAGGGTTGGAAGACCGGACGTTTATTGGTTGAAGCAAGTATCCAATATTTAAAGGCTCGTTAATTGTCGATGTACACATTATTTAAATTTTTAAAGTAAAATCTCCTAGTAAACATTAGTTATTTTTAGGTTCCAGTGAAGTAAGTCAAACATAATCCATGCGATACGCCTCGACTGGCGTATTCAGTTGATTTTTTTTAATTTATCGAAGAAAGCAATCAATTTGTGGCTTGACATTATAATTTGTATGAAAGATTTTTTTTTGTTTTTATGTGTACGATATAGATTGGGTTCAACCGAAACCGGTCGATAATGCATAAAATAATGGCATAAAACAAAACAAAAATCTTTCACTTGAATCTTTTAACATTACCGCAAAGATGAATCTTTTCAGTTATCTTTTTTTTTATTCGGTTTGCATATTTTAACTACTGTTGTGTTAACTAACACTTATCTATGGTATAAGATTTGGGTAAGGTCAAATGCCATTCATTTGATACAACTGCCTGTAATGATAAAAATCCACATTCCAAGAACATATCATAATTTATTTTGTTCATATGAAGCGATAACTTTGTAATGTGAAAATGTAATTTTAAAATAAAACAATTACTTAGTTTACATCAATTTTATTATTTATATAGTTTAATATATTTCCAATCAACAAAGTACACGCCCTTTCCTGTCCGATACCTGCTCGACCCATCCTTGGCCCTTCACTCACCCGTTTGTGTCAATCTGTAACACACGTGTATCAAAGTTCATAGTTTAGTAGTATACTGTCCTGAAGAAGCCATGGTAGTAGCGAAACCCGGTCGAGAAGAAGTATATAAAAAAATAAAGGTGATGTAAATAGATTTATTGTTTTATTTTTGAAATACCATAATTTGTTGGGTCTGATATTTTTCAAATTATAGTACGCGGGAACAAAAAATTTTTTGTATTCGCACAAACCTTGACAAATTTTAAAGATCATCATTCTTTGTCGTGTGCACGCCACTGGAGGATTAAAATACAATGCACAAAGGACAGTCCGATTTTATTTTTAAACTATTGGCAAAATTCCACAAAGCAATCTATTTTAGTATCAGATAAAAATATTTGATTGCAATGCGTATTATATTTTTTCTCAAATATATGTTGGATTTCATCACGATTGTAACAATTCTTCATTAGTTTGTTTAAATACAAAGATTTAGATAAATTTGATTTTAATAATAATAACGTTACCATAACATATATAGGATTGGGCCATCTTCTTGTCTATAGATTCTAAACAATCTTTGATCTTTGACCTCATTTTGATTATAATATTTTAAGTGTCCCCTCACCATGGTTGGTCAAAAAAAAAGTAGAAGAATAATATTTTATTTTCTTAGAAAGCAATTACTCTGTGGTTTGACATATTTATTAAATCCCTAAGGGAATAATCTTAATACCTCCCTCCTTAGACGTTCTCTTTCTTCTTCACTTTATTTTTTATGTGTTGTCCCATTCTATTATATGAAAGTATATCTCTGTCTTACTGTTCCATTGCTTCGATTAATATTTTGTTTCCCTCTAATTATATTTTGAATATCTCACCTATATATTTCTCAATCTATGTGTTGTTGTTTAGTTTTAAATTTTACCCTGACGACTTTGGGATAAGCAAAGCTGGTTGGTGATGATCCAAAAATAATTTACTGGTTTAAAAAAAGTGTTTGTTTTTATATAAGAAGAATAATATTTTTGCGAACAGGTGAACTGAAATTAACCAGACTAACTTCAGATATTGTGGGAAAAGAAAATTTTCAAATTGCTGCTCTCACCCGGAACTACAGAATTAAATTAGAAAAAAAAGAAGTTTTTTGTTTATCTAACTAGAGCTTTCATATTCCTTTGCCATTCTATGATGCTTTTAAAGTCTATGCCTGGAGTTTGCTTAGCCTCTGAAATAACATTCTGGGACCATAAATATTCCACGCGTAGGCTCTCTCGCTGAGAGACACTGATCTAGTCTATATCAACAAATCACTGCCACGGTTGTAAATTATTTTGTTTAGTGCCTCGGGGTTAAAAATGTTGCAACCCGGCAATAAACAAACCAAACGTTTTATTCATCGCAGAATTCACTTTAAACCGTACAAAACTATGCTTTTATAATGACATATATCTCTGCTGGACCGGAGTATACCAGGGAGGCAGGAATTCGTAGCGGGAGCAGTATTAGCTGACCTGTAAAAACAGACTATAAATTTCTTCCGCAACCATCTGCCGTTGATTGGCGGATCGCACAACTTTCATAATAAAACAATATAAGTTTATAATTCAAGAGGAATTTATCTCTCTTTTATAAGCGGATCCAACTATCCTTGAAACAAAGAAAATTTGAAAATAGTAAAAATTTGTAAATCTAACGCTGTTTTCTTTTTATTATAGGCACTGACCGATTTAGAATTAGCAAATTTTCTAACTAATAGACTTGTGGAGCGGTAAGAGATGGAGAATAGAAAGGATATGAAGTAGGCAGATTCAATTACTAAACAAAAGATCATTTCGACTTCTCCAAAGACCTCAGTAGTAACTACAAAAATTGAGTTTTGGAGTTAATTCCTTTCTGGGAGTCATAAATTAGTGATATTTTAAGCAAACTGCTAGATAAGTTAGAAAATATATTCTAAACTAATACATCTAAATGAATAATTAGTAACAATTATTAGTACCTAGACTTCGCGCAAAGGGTAATACTTTTTCAGACATAGTAGATATGTTCAACCCCACGGAATACAAATAAAAAAAGACGATTATTCCGTATGCAATGTATGTATATCCATATAAGCAAAGGATGTATGTATATCTATCCAATGAATATCCTATCTAATGTATGTATTTCCATATATGCAAAGGATGTATGGTATATCCTCAACAATTATTAATAAGATATGTGTCTAGAGTATAAGTATCAGTGAATATCAGGTGTGTTTTGCATATTCTCCTCTGTTGTTAATTATTTGGAATGGTACTAACACTTTGTTATTGCTGAATTTGTTGATGAGACAAATTAAATATTTAGTTATTGTATTTCGAGAAGGTAGATCATAAGGTATATTCGGGTAGTACTTTGTAATCATCATCAATACAGCTGCCAACAATATGGGATTTGATGGAGGGTAATATTGACAAGTCTTGAAGTTGAGGTAAGATATCGATGAAGATGGCGTAAAGTGAACTGGTCTCATTAGCTTAGTTGGTTGCCCCGGTAAGACAGAGGTCCTGGGTTAGATTCCCAAACGCGACTGATACCTTTTTATTTTCTATTGTTTTTTCGGTTTCGTGTTTCATTTAGGACTTGTTAATATTATCTTCTACAATGATTAAAAAAAAATGTTTTCTCCTACTTCCGCGTTCCTCGAATTCTAGTTGGAGAAAAATATTATGTTTTCTAGGAAAAATTCCCACAACACTGGCTAAGCGGCTTTTCTCGGCAATATTTCAATCGTAATGATGTTTGAAAGTCAAACGTCAACATCGTAGTAAAGAGCGCTCTCGACAAAACATCACAATATTTTACTCGCTCGGCAATGCGACAGATTTAGCAGCACTATTTAAAAAAAAGACACTCTTTCAATGCAGTAAGAGTTCCGTAACATGAATATTATAATAACATTTTTCTAAATTCAAAAATTTATGATCAATTTTGACACACAACACTCGATGATAATTTTAAACAATATTTACGAGCATCGCAACATTATGTATTAGACATTATTTTTTTATAATGAACTAGCTACCCGTCCTTGCTTGGGATTATTAATGTTTTTGGAACAAAGTTATGAAGTTGTGAATTCTTGCTTGTTGTTTGGGTGCCATAATTGATTTGACAGCAAAATTAATGCATTGTAACGACTATTACTATTTATAAACAAAGAAATATAGTAAAATTCATTTGAAAATTTTATTGCATTCCAAATGATTTTTTTTTAAATTAATAAAAGTAATAAAGTTATTAAGCAGGTACCATTTTGAAAATATTCTACCCAAACAAACCATATTCTTTTGAATATGTAATCTGTGGCTAACCAGAGTGGTATATCTATTGGATCCTCAATACAACAGTTTTGCAGATTGGATTTCATTCAAACTACTCTCTAAACCTTCCTGGCACTAATAAGAATGAATTGTGATAGTTTTAGCGAAATCGGTCGAGTAATTTTTTTGAAAATCGAGGATAGACAGACAAACATTCGTTTTCAAAGTAGAGATAGAGACAGAACAGACGCAGACGCCCGGATAGAGGAAGATTCCAAGTTTTTATCTCAGTTTATTCCATTACGTTTTTTTCCAGTCCCTATGATTATTTGATAATTGTTAATTTGGTTCCAATATTTACTAATATAATTTAAAGGGATGCGTTAAGTATTTAATAATAAAATTGAATAATTGCAGGTAGTTTTAACGTCCTCCTTGGTTAAGAGGTAAGGCTCACGACTATGAATCTGGATGTCGCCGGCCCGGCTTGCGCAAGCAAATTTTATTCAATTAATTTTTGTTGTTTCGTAATTTATTATTGTAAAATAATGAATTTTCACGACCCTGTTGAAAGATTATTCAGAAATGAAGCGTTTTTTGAAATGGCTTCAGCCGTGTTTGGCGACCAGATCTGATTAGCCAGATATTTCTCCACCTTCGTCAACTTCATCTCCTTCAACTACATTCAGCCTAACAACACGCCATTGTCTCACAAAATACCACAATTCCACGACATCATGTGGTGATTTAATCATATTTCTGACATTCAGTAAAGGTACAATACCATTTTTTTGAATAGACCTGATTAAATATTTATTAGTATTAAAAGTGCCATTTTCATTTTTCAATACGTATTTAATTATTTGGCAGTGCGACTGATGTCGGCACAACGCTATATCAAATTTACGCATTCAATGGAGCGACCGTTCCGTAGTCAGAAGCGGTACTAAATTAATTATTAAAAAAATAACATTCAACATCTAAAAAGGGGAAAAGCGGAACAATCGGGCGCGGCTATAAATCGCAATTGCGACGTTGCGAGGCAATTTGCTTTGAAGTCTTTCTTTACGAGAGGAAGTGAGGAGTGTGAAAAATTCGCTGTCGGATGCCATTCTCCGCGGCACAAGGTGGTCCGAAAACACCGCCATTAAGCAATTAGTCAGAGACTTTCCCTTCCATCCTTTCGTCCCGTCTCTTCCCTTGGAAGTTCTATTATATCCCATGACCACAAGGGGGGATTTTGGGGCAACATGTGACGCAAGAAGGAAATAATTTGCAGTATGCTATTTTTTTACGATCAACAAATTACCTCACGGTACTTCGTATTTCAGCGACGATTTTATAATTTACATGATTTATTGTAGTTCCCGGCTTAGTCTGAGTTCCAATGTTATTTTTCTTATTGTGTAATTGACGGAGAAAACTAGGTAAATTTCAGTTTACTACATCCCATTGGTCAATAGTTTATTAACCCTAGAATACTAATGTTAGTCATTTTGACAGCCACTGTGTGCGTTTTACATTGTATCTCTCCAACGAATGCGCCAATCGCACTAGTTCTCCATGCAAACACAATCACCGATGAGATATTGCAGAGGTGTTAGTGACTTCATTTTCCATGTACGACATCCTTATTAGTCCAGTCTGCGTAGAACACAAGGTTTGTAATATAAGTGTCATTTATACCAAAGATTGATATCTTGTTTTTTAACAGAATTAACCCCTTTAAGTTAGTTATAAAGAACAAGTTTTTTTTTATTTCGTTTATTTCCCAGAGATCTAAGTCACCGCTAATTTTCATGTCGAAAAGGTGAATCCTTAAGGTAAATATATTATTTTTAAAATTTTATCCCTCTATATAAAGTTGTTTTATAAAAGAAAATACCTTGTTTTAAACCTTGATAAATAAAAATTTGCATTTTGTGAGGGCTGATAGTGTTGGTTAAAGTGACTAATGATTTTTTTACGTATGCAAAATATGGTTAGTCGTCTAGGGTTAACCGCTTGAGACAAGCAATTTTCCGCTGTATTTTGGGTATAGAAATGTGAAAATTAACACGTTTAACAATTAAAATCATTCATGATTATTCTATTGTGAATGGAGAGTAAGAGTTAGTTCGCGATAAATGGGTGGTAAGAAGATTTTTTAACAGAGAATGATAAAGCATGAACACCAAATTTTAAAAGTACAAAAGCTTCTCGTGACAGCTTTTTTGTGATTTCCCAGCTTTTTTACGGGAGTGAACTTAATATTTTCCCACGTTATTTTTAACGGACTTCCAACTCAGTGGAATATTACAGTAGTATGTAATTTTTATAAAGAAAACACGCTTTCTGTAGAGCGGACAAACAATACGTTAAAAATAATGGTCAGGTACATATTTTTATGTCCAAACGTTAAAGTTAATATTTAATTTGTGTGAAAATATTTAATTTCTCCATTAAAGCGAGGGCAATGAAATTCTTACGGTAGAAATCAATTAATTAATATTATGATTTCGTCTAATAAAAAAGGAGTTTCTTGGAAAAAAACTGATGATTTTTTTTTTTCAGAAATGCTGTCACTCGGGTTCATTATTGAACTCGTTGGTTCTTCAAAACGGGAATGCTCTTCAAAACACGAAGGATGCTGTTAGGTAAATATTCAACAAATCTACTCAATGATAATACCTTTTTATACCCATGACATACTTTGAATTTTGCTCAAGACGCTTAAGTGATTGCTCGCTTCAATATGTCTGTATTCGATCTCGCGTATTAATTCATAGTTTAATATTCATATATTTTGTTGATTTTTCACTCACCCATTTGTTTTATTTTTATTGTTTTGTTTGTTTATTCTACGTCCTGCTACATAGCAAACCCGATGAGGTATAAAACTCATTTTGTGCGTTCATAAGGTATTTGATCAAATAGTTATACCAAATGAGGGGACAAATATAAAAATAAAAAAAATCTGCAGTCATGCAAAGCCCGAATGAAAATCATTTCACTTTTGAAATTAAATTCCAGAGTATCTAGAATGTTCTACTTACAGTAGTACGATAGTAGAGGATGACACTGAAGTTCTATCTGTGTTTAAAAATAATTTCTGATTCTCTGAAGCCATCAATCTTAATCAGTGATGGGCAAAGTTATAAATCTAGAAGCTACCCTTTTGTTCCAAACACGTCTGAATTGCACAGCGGTTCAGACTAACTTCATCGCCGTAATCAAAGTTGGTAAATACTTGGAGTACCTGCCTGTGCAAACACGTGTTCCGGCTAAACAAAGCAGAGTACAAATTATATATTCAAGGGAAATATATTGACCACGGTAATCCACCCCCTACCCTTATCGAGTGGCGCTAACCCCACGACACTTCGGATGCATTCCAAGCAGCTGAGGTCTTACGGACCCCCTAAGGCATTAAGTCTCCAAAGGGAAGCAGTGTCCCTCCAGGGCTGGATTAGGATACACAAGCACTAGACACAAGGTACGCCAGGTGGGGGGAATTTGATATCGGGTATTTGCCTTGTAATTTGATTAAAATTAGTGACGTGCTGAATTCAAACAACGACATAATTAATAAACAGTGAAATTTAAGGGGAAAATTAGCAATACAGATACTTGGAAATATTGTCTATGTAGATGAGCTTTTTGGAATTCTGTGCATATGGTTTCATTTCCTGTAGGTACTGTACATAGAAAATCCGCAAAAATAAAAAAAATTAATCCAGGTAAATTTGCATGGAGTGAAATATTTCTTCAGGAGTGCCTTAAAAAGAATTAGAGATTATTTTTTTATTGTTTTACTTTGAATTAATTAACTATTCAGCATAAAACGAATATTACTGATATTTACATATGAATAATTGACAGTTATTGAGAATTGTACGCGATAATAGATAGTAAGGGATGAACGAATTGATGTGTATGATAATTTATAGATTTTATATAAATAATTATGAAACAGCTTTCCACAGAGTGAATCGTCACAATCTTTCGAGATCACCTGCAAACAGTATAGCTAGCTATAATAATAATTATTGCACCTTCCATAATTTAACATTGTCATTCGAGCTTAATCACCGGGAAACTTATTCATGGCTCGTAATTTCCGTTTTACGATAGATGGCGTTGGCTTTTACCTATTTTAATATTAAGCCCTTGAAGTAGGCATCTCTTGCAATATTGAAATTGACATCATGCTGCTGAGTGTATTGAGCCTAGAACGAAGAAGAGGGGAAGGAGGGAGGAGGCTGGATGCTGGCTCCTGCGGCGGGACTAACGAACCGTTTTTAGACAATTGGGGCTCTTTAGGTCTGCCTCATCCAAATATTTTTTTACATAAAAACTATTTTTAACTGTGGTTAATGACGATATAGATATAATATATATTTTTATATATTATGAAGAAGAGTGTCTGTGGGTGAGGGGGGTTTTATAAAAATCTGCAGTTTTATTTCGAGATTGATTACAATTTGCATACTTGACCTTCAACATAAGAGGAAATTTATTGTCTACATACATTTTCAAAAAAAATACCCCAATCCCCTATTCCCACCCCATAAATAAGAATGTTGGTATTTCTTGATCAAATTTTGCGCACTTGATTTTCAAAATAAGTGGATAATTTCTGAGTAGGGGTAGCATATCAAATCCTCAAAATTTTACACCAAACCATTCATAACCCCAGGCGATGCCGGGTACTTCAGATGGTTTATCCATAAATGCAAATAATAAAACGTATGCTAATACTCGTAACAATAAATACCTGTGAACAAGTGAATTTTATAGTAACAGGGCGGTCGAATCGCAGAATTCCGAAAGACGCTGCTAACATCTCAGTTTATTTATGTTATGAAATGTGCATGAAGTGAGCTAACCGAATGAAAAATAAGTATTTCCAGCGAAGGATCATCAAATCATTTAAAAAAAGCTGCAAATTAATTGAGTAGAGTTAGTCCTAACTTTGTAAGTAATTCTCAAAGTTCGTGTCATTTTAAAATTACTCTGATTGAGAAAGAGTTAGAAGCAGATAGATACAACGTAAAGACGATCCTCCCAAGGGCTGGAGAATATGGGTAGGGAGGTTAGGCTCATAGAGAATTTTAGGTAATAATTTCACAAGGGTGTTTTTAATCTGAAATAATACCACAACGTGAATTGTTTAACGGTAGTTACAGGGTTAGTCACCTCCACGTAAAAAGCTTTTTATGTCGTTAAATTTATTGTGTTACAAAGTATCTATTATTAATCCATTCATTTCCATAGCTAATGCTATTAAGCCATAATGCCGGCAGTTAAACAGGGTTCACTTACAGGTGTTTATGTACGAAACAATAGTTGTTTGTAGATTAGACACCTAGGTAGGTACTGTTTAAAACGCATGAGTGGGTACCACAATTCATAGCCTTATGAACATATTAAACGCCTGGTATTTGATCACACGCGCACGAGTTGCTCTGAATTTAGCAAATATAAATAATTTAAGCTGAACAATGACGTTTTGCCGCTGAGTTAAATCATATTAAATTGAAGTGTTTGGGAATGCTTCTAATCTTCAATTTGAAAATGGTTTGGAGTTTGGTTTGGTTCTAATATATTAACTATTTGATGCGCCCTCTTTGGGCTGCATCTATGAGTTTCATCGTCGGCTCATAAAGCTGAGTGATACGTAACGCAATCTTATCCATATTACTTAATAATATTACCTTTTTTAGTACTCAATTTTACCTATCAAACATATATACATAATTGTTTACTCTATAATATTTGTTTTTCTCATCTCTTCATAAGTACGTTCGTAAGTTTTTTCTGTATTATTACCATACTATGTCAATACTAGCTTCTTTCACTTCTGTCTACTTCTTTCAGCTTTCTACATTTTCCAACCTTTTAAACTTCTTAAATCTAAGCATTGTAAAAAAAGAATATTAACATAACCTAAATGAAACATGAAAACGGTAAAAAAAACGACAGAAAATAAAAAGATTTCAGTCGTATCTGGGACCCGAATCCAGGACCTCTCCCTATCCTGGGTAACCGCTTAACCAACTTAACTTATTAATAATTAAATATTAATAATAGCCTGGACTCGCCAGAGCTCATTAACTTTATAAACATTCACATACCATCAAGACTAACCCGCAAACCGATTTTTTTTTACTTTCCCGCATGCAGGACTTGATGCACGCGTATAAAATGTATCGAGAGCATTTGTTGTCCCGATCCTATCTTCCTCTTTCTCTCCTCCCTTCCACCTTATTTTGTTTTTTTGTAATAAAAAATATTTACTTAACCACTTTTAACATAAGAAACTTTGTTGGCTTACCTTTTGTAAAACTTCCTTGCATATAAATCTGCATTAAAAGCTGTTTCTTACAAATAAATAAATAATTTGTTTTTTATTTTTATATGAATACCGCAGAAGATTCCCAAACTGCTCCTAACCGTCTGGGGTCAGTGAGACTATGGCATTCCCAATTGGGAATGTTGTGAGGCTGAAGGTATTGGGGAGGGGATGGAGAAGGGGGAGAGGAAGGTGGGGAAAAGGGGAAATACCTTGCTATACAGATCTGGTCACCAAACACGGCTAAAAGCCATTTCAAGCAACGTTTCAATTCTGAATGGTGTTCTTTCACCAGGGCGATAATGAGAGTATCTTCCACTCTGGAACGTGCGCAAATATACTTTATATTATTTTTAAATGAATTAATTGCGAAACAACACAAATTAATTAAATAAAAATTACTAGCGCACGCCGGGATTTGAACCCGAAACCTTCAGATTCGTAGTCGATAGCCTTACCTCACGACCATGGAGGCCGTCGAATAATTAAAATAAATAACGCCAATCACCTTATTCGGTCTTCTTTATCACCAAATTCTTAGAAAAAAAACAGCCTTTTAATAACTTACTGTAGATATATTAAAGCCTTGCTAGACTATTGTATTATTCGTTACATATATAATCTAAGTGTTAAACATTTGCGTTTTTTATCTAACGAGATAGCAATACACATCCGCGTCAAGAGCTTCTCGATCCATCCCAATCCATCCAAGTCCAAGGCTTACAAACTTGGGCTGATCGGTGAACACTGGCGCATTCGGGTCTTGTGTTTAATTCGTAGAACTCCATTTATTATTATTTTACATTAAATAAATCAAATTTAAATTATGAATATTAGTAGTGCGAATTTATTTTTTAACTTTAAAAAAAAATATTTTGTCAGCTGTTTCTGGGTTCAAATACATTTTCTGAAACTGTTAGGCCGCACTGAGACGACTTATTTGCTAAGGGTCAAAATAAAATTATGTTAACCGACCAGACAAATTGCTACGTTTTTCTGCAACAATTTTAAAACAAACTACCATGCTCACGATCCTATAAGTCAATTGCACAATTTTGGTTATCATAAATCTTGTCAAAATGTTTGGAGATTCCGTATTAGTGCTGAAATGAACGCTACATAAATACTTTGCTGAAATATACACGCTTTCCACTCCATAGCCTTATTTGATTTTATTTCATTTTATATTTTCTAGCTGATGTGTACCCGGCCTTTCTCTTGTTGTTTTTGGAAAAAAGTTATGAATTTGTGAGTTCTTGCTTGTTATTTTAATGTCATAATTGATTTAACAGCGAAAATGATGCCTTATGACCACTACTACTGTCTCTAAACAAATAAACAGACGTTAATTTGAAAAATTTATTTCATTACAAACACTTACTTTTTCAAAATACATCTAAATAATAAAGGTTTAAGAAGGTAATTTGTATTCTCCATTTTTAAAATATTCTACCAAAACAAACCTTCTTTTGAATATGTAATCTGTGGCTAACCAGAGCGGTATATCAATGGGCTAACCTCAATATAACATGGCAGTTTAATGTTTTTCATAATGATTTTAAAACGTTATAGCAAAAGTTTTACATATTAGATTCCTTTTAAACTACTCTCTAAACCTCACCGTTACTAATAAGAACAAACTCCTATTTTATTGAGGAAAGAACAGACAGAAACGCATTCATTTTTTTATACATAGATTTCACACGGGTTACATATCTAATTTGCTGAGTGTTTTTTTTTTATTTTTTTTTTATTTCACATGTGTTTGACTCATTCATTATGCTTTGTAAATCAATATTATGCACTTACCCTACCATTATTGTATAAAAAGTACGCAACTGTATTGAATTATTTCCATGTAAGTAAATTAACAGTTGTTTTTTAAATTAATATTTTCTTGGTTAAATGTAAAAAAATCGTACGATATAATTTTTTTTTGTTTATTTTATATTATTATTTTTACATTGAAACTGAATTATTTTATATTCTCTCATCACTTATTGTTAATTTTTGTCGATTTTAAAAGAACATCTATGTATATATCATTTTTTTTTTGTATAATTTGTATCCTGAAGAGGGAATGACAAAAATATTCAATGGTTACGAATAACCTGACGATATTTGAAAATCTCCTACTACCATCACAGTAAGCGGGAGATGTTGCTTGTTTCGTAAATAGAGGACTTAGCAAGCCCGGGATGTGAACTCACGATGCCTGGGTGAGACCCAAACGCGATGCCAACTCAGCCACTGACCTGGTTTTGAAACATGTTGATTTTTATTTATGAAATAGTTTTATATAGAAAATTACTTAATTGAGTATTCAATTGTTATAATTATGTTCAGAAATCTGTCAAGTAGGTACTGTGTAATTACGTCAGGAAGAATGTTTCTGTTCAAACTAATTAAAATCTTCGAAATTCTAAATCCATTTTTTTTTTGGTAATTGAACTACCTGTTGATCCAAACGTCGTTTACAAGATTGGAAAGCAATGAGAGGCTTACTCACGGCTTTATATCACAGGGGAAAATGTCAAGTTGTAAATATTCGAACAAAATTTTTTAGATAACATTGTTTTAAGGGAAACATTATGATGATATTTGAAGAGTCCTCAGAATATTTTCTTACCAAATACACCTTTCATTTTTCTTTTACCATTTTCAATTTCGACCTTCAATGTTATTTTATACGCTTTTAAGAAAAAATATGATAATATATCTGTTGACCAACTACTCGTACTGGCACGTAGATAAACAGGCAATACATAAAGAAGAATTTTTTTTAAGTATCAAAGGACCTCTCCTTAATTAAAATAAAACAACAAAATTGTTTATTTTTTCCTCTTACTGATTATTAGTATCGAAGGTTTGTCATCATCCGGGCAATTTTCACACCGCATCAATGTTTAGTCATATAAAGAAGTCATTCCTGAAAAACAAACCAAAACTTAGTATATGATGTTTTGAATACAAAACAACTCCCGAGATTTCTCGCGCATTTTGTAAGCGTTTAAAATACAAACTTACACAACACAGGCCGGCGTTCGTCACCCGGGAATCGTGCAGTTGTTTTTTTTGCATCTTTTGTTTGACAAAAACGTTTGTCTCGAAATATCTGTCCGGCTGTCATGTTAACATAATGGCCGAGCACGGAGCAAGCCATCTGTCTGAACAACGGGACGCGCCGTGACAGACGCCGCGAGACGTCCGTCGGGCGCTGGGCGATGGGCGTCGCGGTGTCACTTTCCGGCTGCCTAGGACGCGTCGCGACGCTATTTATTTATAAGATGTCTTTACATGAAACATGCAAAAGAGGATATGTCCAAAGTGTTGAAAGTAAAACATAATTAAAACTCGAGTTTTTAAATAAATTACTAAATTTTTGACACAACACAGTCATACTTTAAATACATATAGAGCAAGAAAAACCTTTCATAAAAAAGTCTTTGATTCTGCGTAAAAAAAGAGTTATGACATAAGAATTATGTTTGAGACAAAAGGCGGATTCCATTATTTTCATTAGAGTTTTTTTACTGATGACCTTCCAGAGGGTAAATAAAATCATTCATAGTTTCACAAAAATACTGATTTCACATAGACCTTGCAATATGGTTAAATTCCAATATCGTCATGTCAAAATCTGAATCGAAATATCCAAGCTCTTCTCCAATTCCTTCAATATATGAAGTTTCCTTCTTTAAGTACACAGTGGTTTCACTTACTATAGACACCATGTGACTAACGCATATCCCTCCAAAAGCGATTGTAACTTTTTTCATCACCCGCCTAACCCTCTCGGTTTCTTCGACAAGTCTGCGCCGCTATTTATAAGGTGTCGTTACGCGCTTAAATATCCCGCTACCGAAAGGTCCGCGGTCGCTTGAAATAATCCTAAGAGCCGTTTTACGGTGAAAATGTGATAAGTGCATTTCTCAGTATTATCCAACCAGTATATGATCAACGGAAATGTTCCCCGTTATGTCTTTTTAACGCGACACCAAATATCTTTATTATTTCATATTATTGTGCTATTACTGTCAATACCGATCCATTATATTGTATAATAGCATCACACTACTCATATCTAAATTATTAAAAAAAACATCTTTCATAAAGTTCTAAATAAGCTCTGGCGTACACCATAATGGACCTCATGAGGGCTTTGTCCCGTGGAGAAAGCTTTAAATTTTGAATCTTTTATCATACTCGGTATAGGCACTCTAATGGGGGCACGGGTAGCGTTTAACTAAGTTAAGTATCCCTTTATCATTGGATAATCTCACGCTAGTGGAAAGGTTTGATTCATGGAACTGTAATTTTGAACTGCAGTTTCGTAGGTTATTGTCTTAAAATATGATTTATCAAGTTACTGAGTTAGGAATAAATTATTTTAGTTCATTGTGTTTTTTTTAATCATAAACATTGCCATTGACAAGGCATTACTTTCTGATTATTGCTAAGTGATGATCTAAGCAATATTTGTCATAACATTTGTCAATTTTTTTATTTAAAATTATTTATTGTGTATTAGACGGTTGTGAACTCCTGCAACTAATCAATTTCAAAGTACCTCATCGACAAACTCGGCAAAATATGTTATTCTGTAACAATAATTCTGGGACTAACTATCAAATGCATGCACCCATTTCTCGTCTACATATACTTGGAAATAAATTCACCTCTGCTATGGATATATTTTAAGTTTACCCATGTTTAAAAGATACCTGAACGATATTTTTATGTTGCAACAATTATAAGAGCATCGCATAAGAGCTATTGTTTAATTATTATTTTTTTTATATATATTATCTTTGTACTCATCTACAATTCAAAAACTTGTTCCTCTTTTTATATCTATATACTATATTATGTATTATGCAATTTCATACATTTTTACATCATCCGAAATATAAAAACAAAATGATTTTTTTTTCACAATGTCATGCACTCATATTATGAGAGTATTATATTGTGCACTTGTGTATTATGTATCATGTAGATCAGGCTATTACTATTTTTATAACAAAAGTAGTATCTAGAAATTAAAAACCTTTCCCCTTATAACTTCTCTGTGTCATGCACGTATACATTATTATACATACATATATATTATAAATATGTTACACTTATATACCAACTATCCAACAAGTTATTTATTTTTAAGTTCTGTACACATAATCATTTTAATGTTGAAATATGTAAAAGCCCTTTGGGGCGTTAATGAATAAATAAATAAATATTTGATGACATAAAAAGAAAAATGTTCACAACAGAAGGACATACATAGCACGGGGGGTTAACAAATATACAAAATAAGTAGGCAAAAAAAAATACCCTGGCAAATTTTATCCGAATCAATTTTTTTTCCGTGAATGTCGTTATCGTTCAATTTATATCATGATTATCCAGATTTTTCGGTTACGAAAAGAGCCCACGTAATCAAAACTCAAACCCTTAAGGTGTTTCTTAACTTAAGACTATCAGATCGTCTTGGTGAGACCCACTGACACAGCTCAAGTATATTCTAGATATAACACAGTTCTAACAACAGCAGCTACCGACGTATAAACTATTGAATTCTCGTATCGCTCCAGGCAAATTCAAAAGTTCGCATACCGATTACTCAGTATTTAGAGGTCGAAATGATAGATATAAGATTGCGTACATCAATATAGAGTTACTGAGAATGATTTATTTTTTCCAGAAATAGAATTTTTTCGTGAATAAAATACAAGTTTTTAATATTGACGTACAAAATTGAAAAAGTTTAGTTCATATATTTTTTAGGAAATATTTTATTTAAATTCTCTTGCTACATATACGTTTACTATTGAAATTGTCAGAATACATATAAACGTCGACGATGGAGTATTTTTACAGAGGTCGTTCCCTCCAGAAAAAAAATAGAAAGAGCAAACTTAAAATGTCACAGTACGCCCATGGGGAGTTGATTTAAAAACGAATTTGAAGCTATTGTAAAGAAAATGGATACATTTTAATCATTAGTGGTTTATAAAATGATATTTATGTTTTCATACTCGGCGTATTAGTGGAAAACTATCAATAACCATGATAGTAATGGGAAACCCGGAAAGATTGCAGGTAACGTAAAAGGTTAAAAGAGTATCAGCAGGATAACATAATGCGCAAGTGGATGAAAATAGAAGTCGGAGAATTTTGAGGAAGATATTGGACGGGGAAACCGAATTGAGTGCTTGGTCGGGACATCCAAATATCGGAAAAACTGAAGAGCAATATATGAATCCATATGAAAGAAGGAACGTGAGCCAATATATAGGTTTGTAGCAAAACAGATTCTTATGGCATTTCTTTCTCTCTGTATAATAATAATTGGATAATTTGTATAGCGCCGTTAATGCGAGGAATCACCTCAAGGGTACTGTACAAATATCACTTCATATTCTCCATCCAATTATCTACAGATACAAAAAAAAAACATACTTACCTGGCAAGTCGCTTCAGATAAGCACTGTTTTATTAAAAAAAAATTAAGCTTGGATAAGATACGATTTTAAAGGTTGCTATTTTATCATTTCTTCCCATTGATATTACATTCATTGGTACCAAAAGAAGAGTTGGTATTTATTTGAAATAATAATAATTTTACTGTTCATTTTTAGCATATATAGATATTTTGATAGAGATACTGAAAATATCAGTTTTAAGTTTAGCTCTGAATTCTGTCGAATCTTCGATTAATTTTAAGTAATTCGGCAGTTCATTCAAGGCTTTTTTTGCGTCCTTGTGATTTTCCCACGAAAACGGCGCTATAGAAGTAATCCAATTATTATTATTATATTATTTAGCTCCTGACACTACGAAAGCACGGTCTGATACTTCTGAATTAACCTGTACCTGTACGTTAAAATGCCACAGGAAAAATATTCTGTTAAAATCTAAGGAAAAAACTCTTATTCCTAGTATCTGTGCATAATATAATACATAATTTAACAACAACGACATTCTTCACAATACCCTATCGAAATATCGAACCAAAGTAATGCATACGACCATAAATGGATGCTCGAGTATAAAATGTATCGAGAGCATCTCCTGTGCCCATCCTATCTTCGTCTTCCTCTTTCCCCTTCCCAGTTGTCTTTTTTATTTTTTTTTAATTTAATATGATAATTTTTTTTACAGCGAGTATATAAAAATAAGACATGATTCATATAGTGCAACAAAAAAAATATAATATAGCTATTCCTCATCATAAAGAAACAAGGTTCTTGTGTTTGGTGAGTGATTATCGCTTAATTAATCAAATCATAACTTGAAATATTGTTGTACAATAGCAGGAAAATATGAAATTTGTCGTGTAAATTTTGTAATTTATCGCTAGTAATAAATAGTACTAAAGAAAATGAAAAGAAAGTAGAAGAAAAGAAGAGAAGATAATAATAAAAGACAAAAAATCTAATAATAATAAAAATAAAATAAAATTTAAAAAAATTGTTACAGTTAAAATTGTTGTTGTCTTATTTTTTATATATAAATAAAACTTAATCTTATAAATAAAACACCTCCATTTAGCTAATGTAACCATGAGAAACTATTGTTTGCTTAAGTTTTGTTTAACGTTCTATGTATATATATATTTGTAATAAAAGCCGTTTGTTTCTTAAAGTAAATAAATAACAGAAAATAAAAAAAAGAATTCTTAAACCAATAACGCTAAAAGAATTTCATGGAAGCATTTAATCCAGATAGATCGACCCCAAAATAGTAGCGATTACAGCAGTAAAGTTCCACCGTGACGACATTATACAAAATCACCTTTATTCCACGACTTTGAAACAACCTACACTTAATCACTTGTTGACTAAGGCAGCTACTTGCCACTTTAATCAATATAATACGTTATTCTGCTCAATATAACCAGGACACGTACCGGAGCATCCTTTATCAGATAAGTCGAGCAGAGATGGCAACATATTGCAGCTGATCGAATTTGGCACGGCCATCTCCCGCGTGTAGGGTGATACATTTATTAAAGCACCCACCCCCGCCTTCGATATTGCTGTGCGGGAATATTGCTACGTTACTTCACCCACTGTTGTTATCCCAGCACAGGCACATACATCCTACGCGGAGTCTAGCTATCGGCTATACCCTGCCAGTGGCTTGGAGCTGTCCTACATTCTTCATCCGTGTCTCAAGGTAAATGGCTTGAAGGTACACTGATGTGCATCAGTTTAGAAACATTTACAAAATCAACTTTGATTTTTTAAATTTATGTGAATACCGCATAAGAGTCCCAACCGCATAACAGTCTCAACTGATGTGCCCTCTGAGACGCGCTACGAAAGTCTCCAGTTTAGAAGGAGTGGGGGCCTTGAAGTAACGGCGGATAAAATTATATATATTTCGATAGAAAGTCCATACTTCCTGGAATGCCATAAGCTGTTTGTACCAAACAACTTCTGTCGGGGGCGGCACCAAGATCTGATATGCATACCACATGGTAGAACAGACGTGTTAGCTCAGCACAGCATGACAGGGGGTATGGTGCTGCTAAATAACATCTTGTTTTTTCAACACAAACCTTGAAGGTTTCAAGGGACTTGCAAAATAGTAATTTAATTTGTGTTTCGTTCTGTATAATTTCATACAGTCTGGACGCAGTCTGTTACAGAAAATATTTTTTTTATTTGTTTTTAAAAAAAAAACTGCTGCCATTCAAGTATCGCTCCGGTGAGAGACCACCATTCAAAAATGTTTCTTGAAATGGCTTTAGCCTTGTTTGGTGTCCAGATATGCATAGCCAGATACTTCCCCACCTTCTTCGCATACATAAAACACATCTGTTATTTTATAATTATATTAAATTAGGTAACTTAGTGTATGTTTTCTTGCACTTTTGTCAGTCGTACTCATTTTTGATTATTTATACCCCTAGTTTATTCTAAAATAGCTGATGTGTACCCGGCCTTGCTCGGGATTATTTTAATTTTTTGTGATATATTATGAAGTTGTAAATTCTTGCTTGTCGTTTGGGTGCCATAATTAATTTGGCAGCAAAAATAATGCCTTATGACGAATCTAACTATCTATAAACAAAGAAAAAATGAAACATTCATTTAAAAATTTTACCTTTTTTTTAAATATCTAAATAATATAGTTCTTTAGTGGGTACCTACTCGTGTTTTCCATTTTGAAAATATTCTTAACAAACAAACTTCCATCTTTTGAATATGCAATCTGTGGCTAACCAGAATGGTATATCTATAGGCTAACCTCAATACAACATGGCGGGTTCAATGTTTTTTCATACTAATTTTATAACATTTTAGCAACAGTTTTACATATTACATTTCATTCAAACTACTTTCTAAACCTTTCCAGTACTAATAAGAATAAACTGTGCTTTTTTAAGCAAAACCGGTTTAGTAATTTTCAATAAAATCAACTACAGACATACAAACATTCATTTTTATATATGGAGATTGTTCATTTGAGTGAGTCTGCTGCTCATGAATATTTTAAGTCATGGTTTTAATTTGTACATATATTTAAGGTATGTCAGTTATGTTATAAATATATTAGGTTAGGTTAGTTTGAATGAATCGCACCTGAGGTGAACCTTTTCAACACTGCGCAATAGAAAATAAGTGTTATTATTATCATTATTCCTCATTTCCATCTGTTTCAACTACTTAATTAATTATTATTTTTATGAACAATAATTATTAATCTAAAACACTCATCCAAATTGAAAAAACCTTCCGAGCAAAGATAAATGTCGCCGGCAGGACTCGAACCCGCACCCTTCTAATGTCCGGTCAGATGCTCTACCGTTGAGCTACGTCGGCTTATCGCAAACCCGCCAAGTTAATCAATATATTCTAGTGTTCCATTCAATAATTACTGTTTTTATTATATTTTCACCTGTACGACATTTATCTTTGCTCGGAAGGTTTTTTCAATTTGGATGAGTGTTTTAGATTAATAATTATTGTTTATAAAAATAATAATTGTTACCCTTTCCGCTATGCACAAAAATCTTGTCTTAAGTTTTTAAGAACTTTAGTTTATCAATTAATACTTAATTAATTAATTGTTTTTGTGTTTAATTTGTGGAATTCTATATAATATATTTTTTTAAATTAATGTTAATCAAATTTAATAATGTTATTATTAAGTTGTGCAAGCATTTTTAGTTTTTTATTATTGTGACAGCTGTTTCGGCGTTTAAGACCATTTTTGAACTGCGGTTAGTCCGCATTTTGACGACTTATTTATATGACTTTATTTACTCCCACCCCATTCTGATTTGAATGGGTTTTTAAAAATAATGATGACTTATTATCGGATTTAGTTAGAAAAAATTAAATTTCAGAATTCTGTTCAGTTTTCGCATTTATAATGTGTTTCCTCGTATTTAACTGATAATTTTTTCTCAATTGATTTATTTAAATGTGTTACATTGTTTTGATAATGTTTACATACTGAGAAGCGGTGAATATATAATTTTCCTTACTTTATTAACTAATGTTATATTAGGGTCATTCCTTCGTTTATTAATTTCTAATTGTTCAAGTAAATTTAATTTAAAACCCTTCATTTCTATATGTAAGGGTTTAGGTTTGTTGTTGTCAAGCGGGACGTGATTATTTACTAAGAGATGTTCTGCGAATTTTGAAGAAGTGCTTTTATTTTTATAACATCGTATATGTTCTTTGAATCTAGTTGAGAAAGCCCTTCCTGTCTGCCGATATAGGTAGCGTTGCAGTCGGCGTGGTCTCATTTTAATTCATATATGGCACTATTATTAAGTTTAGGATTTTTACTTTTTGAGTTTTTTAGGCTTGTTCCTATATATTGGTTCTAAAAGCTTTTTTTAAACCTCATTAAAAAAAAAAATAATTTTGCAATTTTTACAGATATTGACTAAAAATGCTTGCAGAACTTAATAATAACATTATTAAATTTGATTAACATTAATTTTTTTTTAATGTTTCAACTCTTCACTAACTTTGGCCATAAATAAATGGGGATGCTCTAGTCTCATTGGCTCCAAACGGTTGGTAGCAGCTGGAACTCCTGTGTGGTACTCTGTGTAACAAACGTCTAAAGTCAGTGGAATTATGGCATCTCAAATTGGCCCAGTTTTAGGTATATTGTTGGGATGAAGAGACTAGAAGTGCCTCATTAATCGATTTAACGTTTCGATTCCGAATGGTGACCTTTCACCAGAGTTAACCGGGAGTATGTAGTACTCTGAAATGATATGGCGATACTTTTTTTTAGTTTCGTAATTATAAAATTTACTACAACTAGAGAAAATCGTTTCCATACACTGAAAAGAATATTAACAATCAGTTATTTGTTTTGAATCACTAAACTCCTCAAGTTGCATTTTTTTATTTCTAGAATTTAGACGTAATTTTTTTTCAGCTTGCAACAACATTTTAATCATGTGGTAAGGAAGAATGAAAGCACCATTTTAATCATGTGGTAAGGAAGAATGAAAGCACCATTTTAATCAAGTGGTGAGGAATAATGAAAACACAATTTTAATGAAGTGGTAAGGAACATTGAATATACTATTTTAAACATGTGGTAAGGAACATTGGAGAAACCAT
Source organism: Halesus radiatus (assembly GCA_022606495.2). Lineage (NCBI taxonomy): Eukaryota > Metazoa > Arthropoda > Insecta > Trichoptera > Limnephilidae > Halesus > Halesus radiatus. The sequence goes on along the minus strand of JAHDVE020002537.1, from coordinate 134,713 downwards.
TTTAATCATGCGGTATGGAACATTGAAGACACCATTTTAGTCATGTGGTAAGGAACAATGAAAGCACCATTTTAATCATGTGGTAAGGAAGAATGAAAGCACCATTTTAATCATGTGGTAAGGAAGAATGAAAGCACCATTTTAATCATGTGGTAAGGAAGAATGAAAGCACCATTTTAATCAAGTGGTGAGGAATAATGAAAACACAATTTTAATGAAGTGGTAAGGAACATTGAATATACTATTTTAAACATGTGGTAAGGAACATTGGAGAAACCATTTTAATCATGCGGTATGGAACATTGAAGACACCATTTTAGTCATGTGGTAAGGAACAATGAAAGCACCATTTTAATCAAGTGGTAAGGAATAATGAAAACTCCATTTTAATCAAGTGGTAAGGAATAATGAAAACTCCATTTTAATCAAGTGGAAAGGTATAATGAAAACATCATTTTAATAAAGTGGTAAGGAAAAATGAAAACACCGTTTTAGTCTAAAATAATTTGCGGCACCATATTTACGTATAAATAATAATAAACACTTTTTCAAAATACATTATTAACACGTTGCAGAACGAATGGTTCCTTCATAAGGATACAAAGCATACTAAATTAAAAATAACTTAGACAATAGACATACAAAAACCTTTAAAATAAGTGGTGGAAGAGTATTAAAGGGATTACAGGGGGTCTATAATAATTAGGAATTAACGTGAAAAAAAATTTAGGAGGAATTTATTTCACACTTGATAGTTTTTATAATTTTTTATATTATAATTTAGTCTATTTGTAAACCCTTGGTATTTATCAGTGGCGTGCATTTCTCCATCACCAAAGACAGGCTTTGTATTTTTCATTGAACTTGAAAATGGCTGATTTTTTTATCTTTCGCTCATTGTTAACCGAATATATGGGCATACAATTACCTTATCAATTTTATGGAAAAATATATTTTAATCAGAAATTTGAAGCATATTTCTAGTACCGTTTAACGTCATTATTTGGTTCGTTTTTCTTAGGACAGGCACAGCTTTTCCGTTTGTGTGGACCGCATGTCTCTTCTATCTATATAGCAGTGGCGTTCAATGTTCTGTGACCAATGATGGACTGCAGTCTTTTCGGTTGCAATTGCATAAAATTGAATATTTTGGTGGCATTGAAGAATGGCGTTTTTATTATTAATCTTCATTAATTTTTATTATTAATGTTGGTTGTCGCCAGGGTGACATATATATAAATAGGAGTAAAATTTTCTTACCTATATATTTTCTATTTCAAATCGGCTTTCTTTTTTCAAAATATCACGATGATGTCATCTTAAAATGTTTTTTGTTCATTTTCGAGGTTAGGCACAGCTTTTCAGCCTTTATGCACTGCTATATATAATTAGTTTTTTGTTTTGTTTATTTAGTGTTAATACTGTACGAATATAATATACACCTATTAATCTACAAAATACAAAATGGATTTATACAGACGAACACAGTATTTATGAAAGCATCGCAAGTACACGAACACCACACAAGACAACATCATAAATTGTACACGAATACAGTAAAGACTGAAAGTGGTAAAAGAAACATAAGTCATGAGGGTATATATATACAATTTCCTACACGATATGCTGAAAACGGAGAATTGAGTATTAAAATAAAAACTGTTCAATCTCAAAATAAGTGAGCAAAATAACAATGTGTAATAGGAATAATATGTAATATGGGAATAATATGTAAGGTATCTAAATAATATAATGTAATATTAGGTAATATTATATATAACATAAGTATTAAAATAAGTTAAGAATAATGTGCATGTTAATTAATGTAATATTTATGTAGTTAAGTTAAGAAAGTGAAATAAAAATGTATTTATTTATCTTAATAAATAAAAAAATAAAAAAATTATATCGAACCAGATATCCAGAATATTAAGAGGAACGGCTGCAGCGCCTGTTTCATACATAACTTAATTTTCGAATTGAGGATAAAATGCCGATACAAACTGAATGATATATTTTTTTAAATTAAAGGTTTTGTAAATATCTAGTACGGTTGAGAAGTATTTTTTTTTTTTTTTTTTTAAATTATGAATTATATGCCATGGAAAAAACCAATTTTCACAATTTTAGAGGTAACATAGAAAATTATTCGCGGGTTTATTGTATATTTTTAAAAACTATCGTATTTGTGATGTAGATATGATTACGTAAATAAAAATATAAAAATAAAACATTTAAAAAAAAAAACGTTTATTCGGATCGATTTTTTTTTAAATACGAACGGCAAAATTTGTGTTCCAATGTAAATTGGTCGATTTTAATTTAATTTATAGTCCAAATTAATGCTTATTTTAATATATATATTTTATAATTTTACATTTCATTATATTTTCAAAGTAGATGGGGTAAAACTTTTTTTTAAATCACCGTTTGCCCCTAAATAATTGTTAAGGGAAAAATAAAATCGCGAAAAATCAATTCCTTTAATGGTCTATATTTCATAATGTAAATCAAAAATAAATAGATTACTTCTCATCCGTACTAGATATTTACTATACGCTTTGCTGAAAATAAGACCATTGGGTTTAGGTGAGTATTTTGGCCTTAAATCAAAAATTATGTTTTGTATGAAACAGGCTGCGCAGCCGTTCCTCTTAATTGCTCTACTATCTTAATATACTCGTATATGTATTATGTATGTTTGTATTTCTGTATATATGTATTGACTGCCATAATACGGTCAGTTGCTTAGTTTGACAGTCAAAAACCATTCAAAATCTTTTTATACTAAAAAATTAATAAATAAAGAAAATTAAAAAATATTACTAAATATAGTAAAACGCAATAAAAATAAAAATGTCTGTTATGAAATTTATTGGAAAAAATAAGTTTGCCACACTTCTTTTCCACGCATTGAACCAATTTTCCAGTAAAAGCTTACGAAAACAATAAAGCCGTTCGATTTTTATTTGTCGGAAATAATTAATATTTCTGGCAGCCTTTAACAGTATGATTCCATCAATCACTGTATCTACATGAAGTCTACAAATTATTTATGAGGTTCCAGTATTCGGATTATTGATTTACTCATTAGTAATAGCTTTAACATGTCAGATAATGCTTTATATGTGATGTAAACGTATATTATGGGTAGTGCTTTATTAATCGATGATCATGGAGTATCTAGACTTATGAACACGGTTGTATCTGTATACCTTTTGGGTAACTACCCCTTCCAGATGGTAGCCTTATGGGCAGGTCCTCGGGAAGTCGAGTTACAAAACTAATTTAATGGTGAACAATAATTATTGAACGCTCCGCGTGGAAATCCTGATTCGTGTTATTCAGGCTGATGCGTAGATGTATTTGGAATATTGGGGATTATATCTGTGATAAACCATTAATCAAGTCAGTTATGATGGGTGATTGAAGGCCATCGATGGGTATCATAGGATTGGCTGGGGGTGAACACAAGCCCAAAGGTCGAGGGTTTAATATCAGTACTAACCCAGTCACTCATTTTGATTCCCGTTTTTGAATGCTTAGTTTTGTGTAGACTTTTTAACCCTAGAATACTCTAATCTTAGTCACTTCGACTAATACTGCGTGCATTTTATGCCGTATCACTCCAATGAATGCGCCAATCGCGGTAGTTCTCCGTGTGAACTCAGTCGCCGATGAGGCCTTGGAGGAATTAAGTGTTGCCATTTTCTATATACGACACCTTTGTTAGTCGAGTCTGAGGTAAAAACGAGGTATATATTATTTGTGTCAATTGTTTCAAAGGTAAAAAAAGGTTTTATAAGAGAGAATTAACACTTTAAACATAGTTATGTAGAACGAGAAAGAAAATTACTTGAATTTTCAAGGTTTGTGTCACAGATAATTTTGATTTCAGCTTTAAGGCAATTTATTTAAATTTTAATAAATACTATACGGTAGAAAAATGATTTGTATTTATATTTTTGTATTTGATGATGTATTTTTTGTCAATAAAACGACGTATAAAAAAATAAGTAAAACATACACGTTTGAAACCATCGATAACAAAAAAACACAGTTTGTCAGGGTTGATAGTAGTGTTAGTCAAATTGACGAATGATTAGTCTTTACGTATAAAAAATATGATTAGTCTTCTAGGGTTAAGTGAAATTTAAGTGAAAATAATGTACAATTAATTCGTTTAATAGTAACTCCAGCGAAAAATCTAATGGCTTTAAAAATATGTATTCATATTGATCGGCAAACGCCGATTCTGAATATACAACTTTTACTATATATAATTATATGTAGAATTTATAAATCGTTAGAGGTTTTTTTAGAGGTTTGGTTTTTAAACTGGCAACATTGTTTCTACAAACTGTCAATTTGACAGTTGACAGTTGATTGGTAATCATTGCGTTTTGCTTTTCCACCATGAATAGACTGACGTCAGAACAGCGCTTGGAAATTGTGCAAATTTATTTTGAAAATCATGGTTCGGTTCGCCAATTTTATCGTGCACTACTCAACATAATCGTCCATCCGAGCAAGTTATTCGGAAGACCGTGGATCGTTTTCGCACCACGTATACTCTAGTGGATAATACGCATCCACAAACAGTGCGCACATAAGAAGTTATTGCTGCTGTGGAGCGTAGTGTTGAGGAGAATCCGAATGAGTCGATTCGCCATCACGCACAGCAATTGAGCTGTGCCCATCCACTTTGTGGAAGATTCTGCGGAAAGATCTTGGCTTTAAAACTTACAAGATCCAGTTTGTGCAAGAGTTGAAACCGCGTGAGCATTATGCGCGTCGTAGGCTCGGTGAAGGGGCCGAAAACAATATTCAGCTTGATCCTCTTTTTCAACGCAAAATTTTGTTCACCGATGAGGGACATTTTTGGTTAATAAGCACGATTGCCGAATTTGGAGTGGAGAAAACCCAAAATCCTTTGTCGAGACGCCCTTACATCCATTTAAAGTCACTGTTTGGTGTGTTTTATGGGCAGGTGGAATCATTGGCCCAATTTTTTTTAAATACGATGCCGGCCAGAATGTTACGGTCAATGGAGAGCGCTACAGAACCATGATTGGTGACTTCTTCGTACCTCAGTTGAATGGCATTGATGTGACAGAGCTGTGGTTTCAACAAGATGGCGCAATATGCCACACGGCGGGTGCCACTATCAATTTATTGCGGGAAACATTTGGTGAGCGTATAATTTTTCGTAATGGATCTGTGAACTGGTCTCCACGATCGTGTGATCTCACACCATTAGATTACTTTCTTTGGGAGTATGTAAAGTCATTAGTCTATGCTGATAAACCAGAGATGTTGGACCATTTGGAAGTCAACATTCGCCGTGTTATTGCCGATATACGGCCCCAGTTGCTCGATAAAGTTGTCGAAAATTGGACTTCACGATTGCGCTTCAATCGAGCTGGCCGTGACACTCATATACCCGAAATCATATTTAAACAGTAATGGCATAAAATTATCCATTAAAGAAATCCAATATCATAGACATTAACATTATTTTAATGTGTTTTTTATTTTATTTTGAATTTGTATACCTCTAAAAAAACACCCTTTATGAAGAATAAATTCCAAATCGGATTAAATGAATAATATGTGAAAACAACTTGGGCATAAATAAAAAAAAAAATAATAATAATAGAACAATAATAAATATAACTGCGTTGAAATTAAATCAACATGCATAGAATACAGTTATTGATCTAGGATAATCTAATAATATTTAATATTGCAGGCAAACTTGCTGAAAAAAATAGTTTAGTTTCCCATTTTCAAACTAAAAATTTTGGGTGAAACCGTGGGGTACATTGATAATGAATCTAAATCTTGCGGGTGTTGGTTGTTACATACATGCTTTTAAGGTCCCAATATCCCCGCCGCCCGGGAATAGTGTCGGGGACTCATTGGCGGAATATTTGGACCACAAGTAGAAGTGGAGTTTCGGAGGCCGTCCTTAGCGGAGTCCGGAGTTTGCACCGCAGCGTCCCATCAGGCTTTAGGGGCTTACAGAGGTCGCTGGGAGGCTTTCTGGCTCCTAGACTGAACCCGCCGCAGTGGGGCGTTTGTGACACGTAAAGTCACGCTTTGTTTTGTTGCCTTAATTATTTATTAGCACTTCGTAATTAAATTTCAGGACATTTGTGTCCCATACTCGTTTATAATCAGGCTCATCATTAACGTGACAATTTATTTTTAAATCTTAGAAAAAACAAATAATACAATCACTTTTGAATAAATGCAAAATTACTTTACGACGTCTTCTAAAAAAAATGCATAAGAAATGTTTTGTTTAAATTGTAGGAACTACGCGTAACTTAATTTTGAATTCTTGCAATATATGACCAGTAACAACATTGAGACACGCGCGGGTTCGAGCGAGATCCTAACGACGTACATTCGGCCTCGAGTGACGTTCATAATTGCATGGTATTTCTTACATACAAAACTCCGTGTTCCCAAAACCTTTCTGATAACATCGCTTTGTGATTTTGTCTATTAAAATAAAGTTAATCTGTTTGAATAATCAATCTCTTTATTTAGATACATCTTATTATAATTTCCGTATCGTTTTAGCAATCAGCAGTTTGACACCAACAGTAGCCCCGCGATAAAACCAATATTTATTATGTAAATATTAACATGTTTCAAAAATAAAGCTTTCCTCATCAGGATACGCAGTATGTATAAGTTTTGCTTCCGAAACATGTTGATATTTATAAATTGAATATTCTAATTAATTTTTTTAAATAATATATTCTTTCAAATAGAGCTTACACACAAAATAAAAGCTCTTCCCTTTTAAGATTTTTCTTATCCTAAACTGAGTTCTCGATTTTTGAAATTGATGACTATAGACAATGTTAACTCTAGAATGGAAGCGTTCTTCTTTAGCTCATTAATATAAGCGAGAAATATATTTGCCTCCAGTTTAAATTGCACATTTTTCCCATCTTTGATTAATCTTTGTTGTATGGGGTAATACATATTTTGATAACTTATAAGAAATACATGTACTGCTTAACTGCCCTACCCGTACGAACGTACATGATACGGCTGCTATATTATCGCCCGAACGCAACAAGCCGTATTCTGTACAAGGAAAGCATATGCTGAAGAAAGCTAGCGCGATCAGCCCGCACTTCGTGAAAAATTGGTTTGAAGTTGGACAGAATAAATTGTACTCCTCGCTTCCATTCTAGAGTTAAATGATTTTAATAAAAACATATACATGAATTTCACATAATGATACTATGAAATATTTACGTACAAATGAAACATCTATATGTGTGTTGAATAGAAAATTATTCAACGCATAGCATGAAAAATGGCAATGATGTGAACGGTGAAAGACAGTGATTGTAGAGCAAACGGTAAATAATATGAACAATTAATGACAATTCAGATATTTAATTGAGTCAAAACTCGATATAATAACACTATTTAAATATTTTAATTTTTATCAATGTTTATAATACCTACAACTTTTAATATGATTTTATTTGAAAAAAAAAAGTTTTTTTCATAAACCGCTTAGTTAAATGCTTTATTTCGTCGAAACTCCAGTTTCAAAAACACATGCGTGGACATTAATTACAGTAAACTTCATGATATGAGCAGTTTATTGTTTTAAGTAAAACCTTGTTAGTGTTATTTTTAATTAACCAACGAAATTAACTCCAAAACGTCACGAATTTCACTGTATCATAATTTGTGAATTAATTACATTTTGGCCGGAACATTTATCATGCAAGTGGCATTATTTGGCTTGAGCCCTCCCATAGTGGGTGGTTGGCGTGAGAGTGGAAGGTTGGTAGCGGGTAGGGGCGGGGGAAAAGCCTGCAACCCTTACCTGTTAAGGGTAAATACCGCAAATAGACCGTATGAAGTAAATCAAAACTAATAAAGGATAGTCAAATCTAATACGGGGTCTTTAAGGAATAATGTATGTCTCCCGTTAAACTGGCCCAGGACGTTACGCTTAGTAGAAAAATTATTAGGGGCTCTTTATTTAATTTAATTTTTAACCTTTTACTTAAATAGAGGGTACCTTCATTATTCAGCTATCCTGGTAATATTTAATAATAATTTTTATATAGTAACTGTAAAAAAATAAAATCAATATATTTGGAGTCCTACAGAAATATCATAAAAATAGTATTCACTATTTTATGATATGTTTCTTTATTGCATAAAATAAAATAAATAAAGTAATATTATTGTATGGAGTATGATCTTGTTTCCTTCCCCGCCAATTATTCAAATTTTTTTATTTTTTTATATGAATACCGCACAAGAGTCCCAACTGCTCCCAACCGTCTGGAGCCAGTGATACTATGGTATTCCCAATTGGGGAATGTTGTGAGGCTGAAGGTATTGGGGAGGGGAATGAGAAGGGGAAGAGGGAGGTGGGGAAATACTTGGCTATTCAGATCTGGTCACCAAACACGGCTAAAAGCCATTTCAAGCAACGTTTCAATTCTGAATGGTGGTGTTTCACCAGGGCTATGCTGAGAGTATCTTCCACTCTTCATAGTGAAACAACACAAATTAATTAAATAAAATTTAGTTGGGCACGCCGGGATTAGAACCCGCGAGTCGTAGTCGGGAGCCTTACCCCTCGACCATGGAAGGCGTCAAATTGTTTTCTCTTTTAAACAGAAGAGTTCATCTCCCTTTTAAGGACGGAATGAGTAGTAGGAAAAACACGAAAATAGAAAATACTTCTGCGTTAATCAAGTTTTTAGTGAAATTTGGAAGAATTACTTTAGCAACAGTTTTCCGGGAATTGCCTTTATTATGCAAAGATAATTATTTAAAAAGTTTTCTGATAATTAAGAAAAGAAGTAGTGTTAGTTTTAGAGTTTCTCCACTGAAATCAGCTATTAGGAGTTAACAGAAATGATGTGTTTTTGTTAGTCTAGATTATAAAAATATATTTTTCTACAAAATATAATGGAGTTAATATGGAAACAGGGCAGGATCCCAAATAACTTCCTATGAAACCAATGTAATATTATTTATAATAATGAACACATTTATTTGTCAATAAGTTAATTTATTTTGACATATTATAAATATTAGCATTTGTAAAAAAATGTCACTGCTCAGCTAAACATACCGGAGCCGGAGTGCAACTTGTGTTTAGTAGTGCCAATAGAAATTGGACGAAGTTAAAGTTAAATATCTTGCGTATAATCTCTACACTGAAATAAATGAAATAATATGAAATAAAATAAAAATTCATATTAAATACAACTAACAGATCACTTAAAAAAGCAACAGTCTATCGACAAACGTGATTTAATTTTTAGAGATTTAGGTCCTTCTACCACTGACTAATCTTTTCCAAGTATCCTAGAAAACAATGTTGAGAAAAACCATATTCAAGGGCGCTGCTCGCAAGTAAAAACGTTTAAATATTGAATTAATTAATAATCCTGTGACAGTAATCCATATTCAACTAAAACACACGAATTTACAGCATTTTAGCACAATCATTAATAATACGTTATGTAAGATACGTTGCGTGTGATTTCGGCGTATCAAAAAATAGTTTTTACGTGTTATTTATTTAAATAAGCTCTTAAATCCCCTTTAAATCACTGTAGCGCTGGAAGCGATAAATTAACTTTACAAAATTTAACGCAAACGGTTTTTGCGCGTGGTTTTAATGCTAACGTTATGTATTTTATACTGCCACGTAATAATGGGCAGAGTATAAACCTTTCACAACGAATTACTATCGCTCCAGAGCAGAAAATTTGAAGACCTATTCTATGTCTCGTGAGAATAAAACATTCAGCATGGAAACCGTGAGGAAGCAAGTTCTTAATTCTTCTGTGGCGTACCGTCTTGTTGAAAATTACATTATTTTTTGCGGCGGAGCAATTTTAGGGCTGCTGAAAAGCTTTCAAACTGATCCCCAACCCCTCGCACAGTTCTTAAAAAAAAGAATTACTTATATGATGTCCCATAATTCCAAAAATTAATAAATACTAAAGATTTGTATCTCCGCTAAGTAAAAAAAACGAAGAGTTTAGAATCTAACATTACAAGTCGTATTTTTAAACCTTTTTTTTTAAACCTTTTTTCGTTGTCTTTTTTAGAAAACGTTTTTGTTGTGCTTCCAGTTTCATGTCAATCTCTAATATTATTATTTTTATAAACAATAATTATTAATCTAAAACACTCATCCAAATTGAAAAAAACCTTCCGAGCAAAGATAAATGTCGCCGGCAGGACTCGAACCCGCACCCTTCTAATGTCCGGTTAGATGCTCTACCGTTGAGCTACGTCGGCTTATCGCAAACCCGCCAAGTTAATCAATATATACTAGTGTTCCATTTAATAATTACTGTTTTTGTTATATTTTCATTATTTTTTATTATTTTTTAGCCGTTACAAGCCTCTCTCATATTAATAAAGTTGGTTGTTTACAGGTGAAAATATAATAAAAACAGTAATTATTAAATGGAACACTAGTATATATTGATTAACTTGGCGGGTTTGCGATAAGCCGACGTAGCTCAACGGTAGAGCATCTAACCGGACATTAGAAGGGTGCGGGTTCGAGTCCTGCCGGCGACATTTATCTTTGCTCGGAAGTTTTTTTCAATTTGGATGAGTGTTTTAGATTAATAATTATTGTTTATAAAAATAATAATTGTTACCCTTTGCGCTATGCACAAAAATCTTGTCTTAAGTTTTTAAGAACTTTAGTTTATCAATTAATCTAATATAATTGTTTGAAAAAAAATATTTTACTTGTCAACCACAAGAATAATTATTTCGATCACAGTAAAACAAAGAATTGTGGCACCTTTTTAATAATAATGATACGAAAAACCTGAAAATATTTGAAAATCTTTTACTAAAATATTGCTTGTATTGTGATGAAGGACTTGATGGAAGCCAGCCGAGGAACTGAACCCACGACTCGCGAACTCAGCCACTGACCGGTAATTAGAACATAAACTGTCCCCCAGAATTTGAGACGGGCTGCTAGTATTCTATGCATTCATTAACAAAATCCTCATACAAAAGTACAATACATACGTAAAATAACAACATTACTAAAGTGCATCAAATATACGTGCATTCAATTATTTTCTGATGGCAAATATTATTCACCGCACTAGCTGTATTCCTGTTAGTGCTGACTTATATCTTCTTAGCTATCGAGCATGTATTTGATCAAAACTTGTTGGTCCATGAGGGTTTAAATAACATGTTATGCAGTCCCACTAATTAACAGTACAATTAATTCTTTTTGAGAATTAATTGAGGATAATATAAGTGATTCAAATTGGGAATACGAGATCGGTAAACATGACCAAATGTAATTAGGTATCACTAGCTCAATTGGTAGATACGTTGGTCCTGGTAAGACTAGAGGATCATGGTTCAATTCTGATTTGCGACTGTTATCTTTTTTTAAATTCTGTGTCTTTGTTTGTTTTAATTTTTTATCAAGATTTGTTGATGTTGCCTTCTTTAAAGATTAAATATTACAACGTGGTTTATAAGCTTCAACAAGTTATTCCAAATAAAATAAAAATTTATAATTATATGATCAATTTAAACAACAACTGAAAACTCGAATACAAACATCATTCTTATGAGTTGTAGGCTGAGCTATAAGGTCATGGAAGTTAATACTTTGTCGTCTTAGTTTATCTTATCTTAGTCAAGAAACTCGTGTCGATTGGTCTTTACCGTAGAGAGGTGGAGCTCTAATACGATTCGATGTTATTTTCCGGTTTAATTAAGCCATCTTTTGATAGGTTGAATCGAAGAAAAATGTTTATGCTACCTGAAATTCATACCACTCTTTAATTTTTTCAACATACCTTTAATTAATTTATCAATTAAAACATTTAATAAATTCCAAAAATTCACTGTATTGTGGTATTTTATGTTCTTATTATAGATATCATATATCACTGATACAAGATAATATCTATAATTTATATTAAAAGTGCAACGTGCAAGTAGATCCATTACTGCAAACATTTGATTAAGTGCCTTCGGAGGTGTGCTGTGCTGCTAATGCTCTGTACTTCGAGATAGCGTCCAGCGTCCCCCCGTGAGCTATTCCTTCTCAAGTTGAAATATAAATCATAGAAATCCTCTCATTCATTCACTGCACTTTATCACACAAGATGAAAAGAGAAATCTCTCAATCCTCAGCTACTCGTGGCTACTAAGATATATCTTAAATTCTAAGCCAGGATTACGAGCGGACACCTCGCACTCGGATACTAGATCCGCCTGGAGGTGTTAGTGCCCAGTGCCTAGCCCCTGAGGGGGTATCTTCAGCAGCCCCCGTAAGCCCATCATCATCTCCCAAGACCAAATCTGGGATTACAGAGGCGCATGATCTCATTCACGGTCAGAAGGGGTAGCGTTCGGACCCCAGAATCCTCATGAAGTTCAAATGAGGGTAGGGGCAATAAAAATAAGCTCGCATCGCGTAAATTCGAAAGTACCTGCCTAATGCCGCCCTAAAAGCTGTTAAACCGCTTTTGTAAGAAATATTTATGAAGGAAAATGTCTATCAGAAGGGTTTATCTCTATAGCAACGATAAGAAAGAATTTTGTTCGGCATTTATTTATTTCTTACGCCGTTACGTAGTTTGTACCTCGTGACTTTTATTTCTAAATAATGTCATAAAATAAAGAGCATTCTCACTTTTATGAACCATCAAATTGCCAAAGGCTTCCTGAACAACTACTATAATTTATACATACTTTTTATATAGCATAAGATCAATTAGGATTTATTAATACGTTACTAGTGGGGCTGGTAAATACACGTCCTGCTAGCCAATTATTGAATATTTACTGGTACTTACATACTTTTTGTAATTATTATTAATTAAATGGTTCCCCGCCGGAACCAGGATCTTATGGAGATATATAGTGCGGGAGACAGAAAACACAATAGCTGGCAAATCAATCCGTGGTCTAAATTTTAAGGAGAAAAAGTTTCAGTTTTGGCAACGACCCACTCTCATGCGAAAATGTTAACAGAGAAGACATGCTGGGAAAGCGTTGGGTATTATAACTCCCTGTTATTTCGTAGCCAACATTAGCGGTACGAGAATGGGTCGTTAGGTTAACATTTTCCAAGTGTTTTACTATGTCTAACTGTTCAATGCCAAGTAATATTAACTCTTCATACCGAGACGATACACCTACCCCATACAAGGTACAAACAAAGTAATATAACAAGAATTTAATATAATATCTCGAGCAGGGATTAACTTCAGTGTTAGTGGGAATAACATTTCCCCCAGCCAGAATACGGTATACGAGTACGTGTACAGTGTACAGTGGCATGCAGTATTCACCATTCACTTACTATGCGAGAGTTTCCAAGTTAACTTTTGTTAATACCTCCGGTCCACCCTCGTCTCTCGCGATCCTCCCCTTCCCGAGAAGTTCTATTAGTGTCTTACAATGAGGACTATTTACCAGAGACGGTTCGGTGATTCCACGGTGGGCATTATGGTAGATTGAAAAGTTCCTACTGCGAAATTGATAAGAACTTTTCCGTGAAGCAGCGAAACTTTTGTAAGCGATACCGTTTAGCCTTAACGAAAATCGCGAATAACACGATGGAAAAGAGCAAAATTTGAAAACAAAGTTTTTTAGAGAGGAGTCCGAAAAAATACAACAGATATTATTAAATACGGTATTTGACTAAAGTTAAATGAACCATCATCATCATCATCATAATGTCATTGTATCCTCCGCACCGTTGTTGTACAGCCCGGAGACACGTCAAACTCTTTCACAATATATTTACATGGTTGACATTTTTCACAAAAGTATGAGTCTTTTTCACGAATTTCAGGCGTCCGTACTTATTTTGGTCTCTATTTAGATGTCTCATTAACAATTCCTTTTTTCCTGTTTTTCAGGTACTGACTGAAAGTCTTCCCTATGGTATGCAAAGAAAACTCGCTTGTCTTTTGCTTGCATGCTGGGAGGTTTTTCTGTGGTGATCAGAAACTTTTAATTCAACTTTTATAAAAAACTTCAAGCCCCGCTTCTTAGTTCAATAATATTTATGCCTATCGTGTAATTATAAAAAAGAACATTTTTATTTATTCTTTTAGTAATCGTTATTGTATTTGAAAACAAGGTAAAAGGGAAATACGGAGATCATACAACGAGAGAATGGGCCTTCAATTATAAGTAACATAAAACAAGGACTTTTGATGGAGTATTGCCGAAGTCACTGGTCCCTGAACGAACTAGGAAAACCTGATGAAGTGTTAAAGCGTTTCTTATATTATTAATACTAAATTATATTATTGAACAATATTACAAACAAAAAAACTACGTAATTTCCGATAATTATGTTTAAAAGCAGTTTTTTTTTAAACTACATTTTCATGAAGTTGTGAATGTTCTGTACGGATAATGACATATTCAATAAATGAAATGAATTTAGTTCTAACAATTAATATCAGGCGCTCTAGCGAGTTCCTTACAAAAGTTTCGTAACGTATAAAAATTTCTAAGCGACCGTGAAATTTATTTAATCCTTATCTGATAAGCAACTTCTGACGGCTGCGGTCCATATCTCTTCCCCTTCCAGCCTCTCAGGAGTGAGCGATCTCTCATCTCCTGGTCCCCGCGCGGCTCATCTATCACCTCGCCAGCCTCCCGCACGCGCCTCCGTTCCCATAAAATAAACGTCCGTCGTTTTATTCGCGAGTTTTAGATACAAGGGATGTGCTCCATAAATTATTACTCAAATACACGAGACCAAAAAAGTTCACCCTTGGAAACATTCTTAGTAAATGCGAGTTCGATGGTATGAAATTGCGGTAGGTTTTCTTTATGTACTTTGCCACTTGTTAATATTTAATTCAAGTAATATGAGACAGGTACAGAGTATAAACAAGCACCCCTATGATAATGTCCATAACAGAGAAGCAAGAGGTCTAGTTCTGTGGCCAACGACCGTAGGAGTAATTAACTTTAAAAAATTTTATGCGTTAGAATTTCATATTTACGTACGTGCAAATTTACTCGAGGTAATACTCGAGATACCATTATTATTCGTTGTAATATTATCAAATTCGTTTGTTATACGTAAATATCATACTCACATATCGTTTAAAATGACAAAAATAATTAATAACGTCATAATCATTTTGATTCCCAGAAGAAATACAAACAAATAAATTTTTTTTATGAAATTTTATGTAAATCATATTTAACAATGTTATTATCAATTCTGCAAATACTTAATACTTGATCCTTAATATTAGCATAACTTAATAATAACATTAATAAATTTGATTTACATTAAATTTAAAAAAAAAAAAATGATGTTCCACGAATTAAAGACAAAAACAATTAATGTATACAAATATGTTATTTCTTCAAACGATATAAAATATCTTTTTGGAGTCATATTTATTAAATTAACGTAATTACATTTATTTATTATTAATTTATATAATGTACTTTTCCTAATCATGATGAGTCATGATATGATAATCATCAGGAGTACAAGTATAATGAATTGTAAGAAATATTCTCTTCATTGAGTCATCCAATCAGATTCAAAGGCTTTGCGTAGTTAAAAAGTTCATTTTATTTTTATGATACCTTTAGAAAAAAATATTAGGGAAAAGTTAAAAACTTAGAAAAGAAGAGGCCAATAAAAAATGTTTAAGTATTTTGAACTTATCGAACGAATGTCTTTAAAATTCTAAAAGAATACATTGCCAAAGACATGCGATATTTTTCTTTCTTATTACGGTATAATTTTGTTAGACAAAGAAAACGAAAAGGTTTAAATTTTTTGTGAATAAATTAAATAAAAAATTCCGACAAGCGGAGCAGCCTTCGATTTTCAATAAATCCAGCTTTGCGAAAACTTTCGAGAAAAAGAATTCAATTAAAAGGCAATATTTGTCACTGAAACTTTAAAACGCCCGCGAAGAAACTCATTACTGGCAAATAGAAAAGTTTCATAAAGACGAGGCGAGATACAGCGGGATCTGATACTGGATGCTGGGGATAAGACGAAGCTTTAAGTCTGAACACGGCGTTAAGAACGCGACAGAGTTACTGAAAACGAGGAATGAAAATAATACGATGTTTTATTAAAAAAATTCAAGAACATTTTCTTCAAATTCTGATCATCGTAATGCTCCAATTGCACCCTCTTATACTTTATTTGATTTGGGAGGGCTTTCAGTGTTTTAGAAATTATTGATTACAATTCTATTGAATATTATTTTAATAAATCAAATATTTGGTGAAATAATGATGAGGTTGATTTTGTTCAAAGGTCTGTTAAAAATACGGATGTTCCTTATAAAAAAAGTTACCGAGCTTGATAGTGATTGAAATGAAGTAAAATTTTCGTATCAGTTTTCTTACCACTAACGACATGTTTATTTCTGATTTCACAATTTTACCACAACATGATTTATCATTGTTTTTAAAAATCTTTTGGAATTTTCAGTAACCAAGAAAAATGTTTTATAAATTCCTCTCTATTATTTACATTCACTCTCCGAACTCATTTATTTCTCACTTTGTAAAAGCATAAACCTTAGTGAATTTATTAAGCTGTAAGTTTTTTTGTAGAAAAAATAAATGCCCATCGTATTATTTTTTACCCGGTCTGCCTTTTTCACGTTTCCTGGAAAGGCTGAGCGAAATAATGCGGCTTGTTAACGCGCGCGAAAGCTTTATGCAGGGACGAAGACTGGGAGCTTCGGTGGCCTTTACTGAAAACAGTGGGTGGCAAAGCTCGAGAAAAAGCTCGTTTATACATGAGATTTCGCTGATCTTTTAACAGCTATATTAATATTGTTTGAGGTTCTTCTGAGTTATGGTGACATTTTGTGGATTGAATCAGAAGCTATGCAGTTCAGAAAATATGGGCTGACGTACAAAAGAATTAGAAAAAAAAAGATTAAATTAAATGAAGAGTTTTTCGAATTAAAGGTAATAACAATTCATATTGGAAATCTTAATTATTGGGATGATAATGAAACCAATTTTTAAAAAATGTCAAATGATCTTTTTTTCTATTACTTTTTGATCGACGGGAAAGGGATTTGCTTATTTTATAACATGTTATTTGTAAAAATTCTGAAAATGTTCTGGTCTGTGTTCTTCACTTTATGTTCACGGACAAGAGAAAATATACTATAACAACCCCAATTAGTAACAATTATTTAGTTATACCATCACTAATCAAAAGGCCTTTAGACTAATTCTCCATTTTACCCTCGATTCCCGACAAATGGCTTCCTTTCACCTCTTGTTCATTCGAGAAACACCCCGCCCCACTCCTCCCCCACTCCCGGCACACGGCACGTCTCCAATGATAAACTACCCTTCATAGAAAAGGAAGATAATCACATGTGCTGATGTAACACACCCTTTTTCATCCCCACCTTCGTTGATGAAAAAAGGGTGAGTAGGTAACATCTCATTCCTTGTGAGAAAAGCCTATAGAAATGCCCTCTAGAATTTTTATGAAGGCGATATTTCTTATTAAACTGCATTTTCTTTGCCCCTTTGCTTGTTCGTTCTTTGAATGTCTTAGCCACGGCCTTTCATTTCACATTATTGGCGCTTTTGAAAGGGTCCTAATCAAGGAGCTTAATTCTTGATTTTCCAGAAATATACCGTGTTCTCTGTTTATCTGTAGAATCACCCTAAAGTATTGTATATATATATACACTCTTATACATATGCGTGATTTTTCTATAAAAACAATTTTAATTGAATTTTAACTTTAACCGTAATAACTTCATGTAATACGACTAGCAATTGTTGAAAATCTAGATTATATTTCCTAGTACGATTATACCACAAACTAGGTGTGTAATGTGGCACGCAATTATTGTCCTTCCAAAGTCCAAACTGCTAAGGTAAGAGCTTCTAAACTGACCGCTTATCCGCCGATCTGAGATAAAATCTAGCAGAGTCTCTAACAGTTGACACTCCGTGCCGGGATCTAGAAATGGTCCAGTCAGCCCCACTTAGTAGATAGTCCTGTGACCATTAATACGGGACCGATATCAGATAGGAGAATATAGTTACATATCCTTCTAACTCTAACAGCAGCTATGTTGCAGCTTTGAAGTTTGCACGTAAGCTTTTCTTGTGAGGTGAATTATTATTATTATTACCCATCTTTTATATTTTATTGTGTTGAATTATTTTATACCAAAGGCTAAATGTAACTCTACGAGTAAAGCTTACAATAAACCTGTTGTACATAGTACTGACAGCTTTGGCACTTCAATAATAGTTTTATGTTACCTTGTTTGCTTGTTTTTGTATACCAAATTAAAGCATCTTATGGTTGTATTTTTATGTAGTTGCATTGTAAGGCACATTGTATAATAAACGAGTTTCACAAACAAAAAGATAAACCTGTATTTTATTTAAATGAAATAAATGAAACACGTTGTTATAAACCACGAATATATTTTATTTTCACCAACCGGTTTCGCTTAACTCAAGCTTCATCAGGGTAAATATAATAACTAAATTCTAATACAGAGTTATCGGTTATATATACTCGTAGGTTCAAAATACAATAAAATAAAATAGATATATTATAAAAGAGAGACAAAACAAAATATTAGAGGAAGAGTTCCTCTGTATTAGAATTTAGTTATTATATTTACCCTGATGAAGCCTGAGTTAAGCGAAACCGGTTGGTGAAAATAAAATATATTCGTGGTTTATAACAACGTGTTTGTATTAAGCTTCTTATAATATGTATTTTATTTTGTGGAAAAGTTATAAAAGGAATAAATTATTTAAAATATTACTTTGTATTCACCACTTTATTAATATACACAGATATCAGTATCGAAAGTGATTATTATGTATTCTATGTTATATATAGAAATACATAAAATACATATTTTCGACCGAGTTGAGTTGGCATCGTGTTTGGGTCTCAACCAGGCGTGGTGAGTTTAATTCCTCGGATGGCTAAGTCCTCCGTTACGACAAAAGTAACATCTTCTGCTTACTGTGATGGTGGTAGGAGATTTTCAAATATTGTCGGGTTATTTGTAACCAGGGAATATTTGTCTTTCTTTTTAAAATAGGGTTGAATATTTATATAAAGTGATGCTAACTAATCATCCGAAATTATTTTTAATTCATATTAAAAGTGATTTATATTACAAAAACCAATCAATTGTAATTTCATACACGAAAATACTGTAGACTCCAATATCTGAAGTAGGTCAGACTATAGACGAATAAATTATAAGTCTACTTGTATTTGCACTATGATTCATGAATAGGAGAGATTGGGCTTTATTCTCTTATGGAGATACGAGTAATAGAAAATTTATCTTTCAGTTTAAACCAATCTCGGTAGAAAATCTTTTTGCAATGTGTATTTTCCTGTTCAGAGTCTTCTAATAATGAATAGCTTTATCGTCTGTCGATGCATTGTCGTTTTATTATGTCTAGGTAAACACGATAAAATGACTTTTTATTAAAAAAACGTAACATGACAAACGTAATACGATTATAAAAATGCTCAAAATACTCTTCGTTACAAAAATCTAAGCGTTAGTCTAAGAAATTTAATTTGAACGTCTTATTTGCGTACCAAAAAGAACGTTTCAAAAACATGAACTATTTCGATACCCATAGTCGTGGAAAAAAATTACAAGAAGTAGTGCACAATTGTTTGTCCGGAATAAAAAAAAAGTTTGAAACCTATTTGATAAAGTTGTTCCGAAGTTTTCAAAGGAAAAGTTGTCGTTGAAATTTCTCCATGGATCGGATAAGCTCAATATACCCAGCGGAATACTTACCTTTATAAGTTAATAACTTCAAACATTTTAATATAGCGTGTAATTGTACCACCGGCTGAACGAAATTTCATTAAAAGTTAAACTTAAGGGTCAAGATAAGTTCTACTTGATTTCTGATTACTTGTAAACAAACCGTACTTCCATAATTAAAATGAATGCTTTACGGAGTTTCAAATGTTTTCGCTTCGGTTATTTCTGGCTGAAATATACTACGCTTTTATACAGGTTTCAAAAAGTTTGGAGGATTCTATTTATTGTTGCATTTTTTATGGTTCGTACGCGGTATATTGCCAGTATATCTTCTTACGATTACAGCATGCCGAAATTATATAGGAACATGAGAGCTTTCGCTGACATAACGGTGCAACTTGTCTAAATCACTGAACTATCTAGGTAGTCTTTAGAACCGTCGCAGTCTTTCAATGAATGAAGCATTTTTCAAATTAATGTTTTAGGTATTGTTCACTAGGGGCCACTATAAATGGTTTACTAGAAAATAGTGTCATGAACAATAATAAAATACCAATGGTGGAGAGGAGTTTTATTGCCATTTTTTGAACGTGTTATCTACTTTCTTGACAACTTTCCGAGCAAAGATAAATGTCGATAAGCCAACGTAGCTCAACGGTAGAGCATCTGACCGGACATCAGAAGGGTGCAGGTTCGAGTCCTGTCGGCGACATTTATCTTTGCTCGGAAAGGTTTTTTTCAATTTGGATGAGTGTTTCAGGCTTATAATTATTGTTTATAAAAATAATTGTTACCCTTTGCGCTATGCACAAAAATCTTGTCTTAAGTTTTTAAGAACTTTAGTTTATCAATTAACTAATATAATTATTTAAAAAAGGCCTGTCGAAATAAAACATTGTTTTCAGGCGTTTATTAACTGCGAATTATTAACTTTGACTTGGGTCAATAGGTATATAGATTACGATTTTATGGCAGAAAAAGTACAGGTACAATTTATTTCTGTAAAGGTTTCAATGTTTTCAAATAAACATATTCAAATCATTATACGTATTTTTCAGTTCCATTTTGTCATTATTTAGATGCTCTATCGTGTTTTTTTCCAATTCCAACGGTTCCTGCAAAATGGATCAGAGCCGCATTTACTGCAAGAGTTTCAATGGCGACACATACTTTATTTCCGTTGTTAAATACGGCAACATTGTTGTTTTCCACAAGCGAGCGCGGTTTTTTCGCAGACCATTGTTAACCCTTCAGCTGCGGGCTTGATCAGTCTGAATACCGCTGCGGGTCCCAAGACGCAGTTTTCCATTAAGCAAATTGTTACAATTCTGTTTTTAGCTAACAACTTTACAGCCGCCATGCTGCGGCCGGCCATAGTGGTCGTTAATAGGTATTATTTATCAACTTGCATTTGGAATTTTAGTTTGAATTAATTGAGTAAAATGAAATGGTGACATACTGACATTATCTCATCCGTTGAGTTTATTTTTATAATGCGATAAAGGCTCCGAAATTTCAAATTTTGACATTGGTTTCAATAATTCAAATAGAAGATTAGTGTAAAATAGAAAATGGACAATATTATATAAGATTTTCATGAAATATTTATGTAAACACCTACTTAAAATTAGAAATAACATATTGCGTATATTTAAAAGTGTTAAATTGTATGTTTGACTTATTACACTATTTTGATAAATTTGTATACTCGTACATATACACAACATAATATTGTATCATAACTAATGACAATTGAGAATATATATACCACTAAAAATTCATAAAATGAAAATGTGTGCAAGTGCTAATATGCCTTCTCAAGTCGATATTAGTTCCCAGCTAGCAGTTTGCTCGTTCCAATGAACCAAATGCTCCAGTTATGCGGAGTGGTATTATATGCATTTGGTAATTAGTATTTTTTATTTAATCTATCTACTAAGTGTGTATGTCATTAATAAATTAAACTGAAAATATTTCATATTTTTTCTGACTACCCTCTACCCAACCAATTAACAATTAATCATTTGGTTAATATTGTATCGATGTATGACGTTTGGCAGATCATAATGTTTATTTCGGGATTAATTTTGGGAGATATGTAAATATGTTTTGATATTTTACCGTATTGCTCCTCAGGACAAGAAAATAATTTCTGAAGTAACTTCTTGTATTATATTTATGATTGATTTCGTAAGTTTTTGTGTAAATGGGTGATAATCTTTTTATGTAGTTTTGACTTATATTAAGGATATTAAATTCCTTCAAAATCCATCGCAACAGAACCTAAATGGTTTACGCAAAATGACTGTAATAATGGATTTTTGAGCCTTTTACTAAAATTGTTCTTCTCGATGAGTTGCACTGTCCGAAGAATTTAAAAAAAAATTATGTGAGTACCACAAAATTATCCCAGCTGCTCCCAATCATCTGGAGCCAGTGAGACTATGCTATATTTTTCCGCCCATTGGTAGGTCGCATAAATCATTTATATAATACATAAATAGAAGAGGTCCCATTGTGGTTCCTTGTGGTACACCATCGTTGGTGTGCAGTGAGTTACTCACCGATATACCATTTTTGAGTTGCTGTCTTCTTCCTGTTATGTTTGTTTCATTAGTTTAGTTATTAACTAGCTTTATTGCCAGTCCATTCAAGCGGTGGTTTACATTAAATGTATACGAGTATATGTTCAAAGAGTACAAACGATCACTGATTCACCATGATTCAAGAGTAATTAAGTATTTACGTAACTAAGCATTTAATTTAATTATCAAGGTTTCCTATGATTTTTAGCATAACTGACTTACTGAGTGTATTGATACCACTATGACAAATATAAAAGATACAGAATAACATCTAAAATCTACAAGTATCGCACTTTTAGTATACTTTTTGTAACTGGGATACTTTTCGCTTGGAATGATTGTATATTGCAACGTTAATAACTAACTAACTATTACACCATTCGGTATTGGCACACGCCCCCTACTTCATTCACATTAATACATCGTCTAATACATACTCTTCTGTTAGTCTGACAATATTAATAATGATTTAAAAGTACATCTTTTTTACGCTGTGAATAGCATGTTGGTTTAAAAGTGTACATTTTTATTAAATTAATTAAAATTAACGATGGAACTTTATCACGTTCATGAAAACGTAAAATATTGAGCCCTCTCTCAACCGACTCTTTTTTTGCACGCGTTTGTGGATACGATAGGTACCGTTCAAGGCTACAGCAAAGTTAATGCTACATTAACTCTGAAGTAAAGTTTTAGCGCTTTCTAATATAGCCTCCACATTAGACCCATTCTATAACATCATGCATCATGTTGCTGCTTTAGCGAGTTACGCAAGTGAAAAACTTCTATTGATGGAAATTTACTCTTGTTCTTCCCTTTTCACAACCGCTTCTCTTGTAGTCGTGTATAAAGACTGCAGAACATCTGATATTTAGTATAAGATACCGCGTTACATCCGCTTCGATTCAAATTTTCTGAAAAAGATATCATTAAATATCATCTGTACGTTTAAAGCATGACAAAATTCAATTATGAAGGCCTCCGTGGTCGAGGGGTAAGGCTCTCGACTACGAAACTGGAGGTCGCGGATTCAAATCCCGGGGTGCGCAAGAAATTTTAATTATATAATTTATGTTGTTTTACAATTAATTAATATACAATACATAGAATATTTGCAGCACGTTCCAGAGTGGAAGATACTTCCACTATCGCCCTGGTGAAAGACCACCATTCAGAATTGAAACGTTGCTTGAAATGTCTTTAGCCGTGTTAGATAACCAGATTTTAATAGCCAGGTACTTTCCCATCTTCTTCTTTACCATCTCCTTTCACCTCCCCACTACCTTCAGACTCATATCATAACAATTAGGAGTTCCATAGTCTCACTGGCTCCTGACGGTTGGGAGCAGTTGGGACTCTTATGCGGTATTCGTATTAAAAATATAAAAAAAACACACACACGTACACACAATAAATGGATACATGGATATGTGAATCAACATAAAATACTTTTATATTATATTTTGTTGACGAAATGAAGGAAAAAATTAGGATCTTGGCGGTCCGTCAATATCTAATAAAATACTCTGACCGAGTTAGGTCGATATGGCACTTCCTGATTCTGAACTCAGAAATAGAGTTATAAATTATGCAACAAATTATTTCCAAGCAACGCCAGTGGTATGAATCGAATTGCTTTTAAAAAATATATATTTTGAATGCTCCATAAATAATGAAAACTGGAGCCCCATTTTTCAAATAATTATTATTGAAAAGTCATTTCATTCCATTCATACTTCAAGTTTCATTTTCCCAAGTTTCCCAATTTTTTACTTCATTTCCTATACAAAATTTAATGTTAAAATATATTGTGTTGATGCACATATGTAAAAGCCCACACGGGTGTATAATCAAATATACAAATAAAAAAATAAAAAAATCTTACTTTAACAAACAGCATATTCTCATTCTCACTCATTCGCACAGTCTCACACTCGATCCTTCTTATTACTAGTCACGAATTCTATCCACCGTCATATCAACTATCTTTGTAGTAATATGCAATTGAAGTCAGTTATCTACCTATAATAAATTCATTAAAAAACTTGCGGTAACATCTGCGATCATTGATATCAATTAATTAAATTATCCATTCCTCCTTCGACTTTAAACTTTCCCTTTTCAAATCCACCCTCGCGATTATGATTCATTTAAATTTAATATAAACCGTCATTTTCACCCTTTAGTTTCTCCCATACATTTGCCGTAATCTTACGGCGCACGGTTCGTTCCATAAAACGAAACTGCTAATGGAAAATGTCATTGTTTTGAGAAAAATCGCACACAGTATTTATCTCGACGGCTAATTTACGTAAATTACTTTACGTACCTCGTCAATGTGAAGTTTAATGTTTTTCATCCCCTAAATTGAACAAATAGGTTGTAAACGAAAACAAAAACATTTTACAAAGAAAATATTGTTTATTGCGGCCAGTTTCCTTTGGCAGAAAAGTAGTCAATTGAAATAAAGAATCTTTTTAATAATAGACGTGTGCAATATGAGGAATACCGTCGAATTTTTCGTGAAAGAATAATTACGTTTTGTTATACAGAAGGAAATATTATTTTCCACATTTATGTCGTACAGTTGAAAACGGCAAATTTTTACATTGGGCGATTATGATACGTTTGCATAATTTTTGTTTTGGAAATTAACACTGCAATCTGGAGTATGTTGGGTTTCATGTTACAAGACTACCATAGAGTTCTTAAATATTGCTCAAAAATTAATTTAAAAAATAATGTACAAGAAATGTTTTTTTATTTTATTTTATATTCATCACTCTTATTATACAGTGAAAGTAAAATTATTACAGTAAGGAAATTGTACATAATATAGGTTCTCTGTAATTTTTTTAATAAAATTGATACTGCCGTAAGGTCATATTAAGTGCGAAATACTAGAATGGGTTCTTCTCTAATGTATCAGCCAGCAAATAACAGAATATCATTTGGACAAAGGAGTTTTTCTTGTAAAGTCCCTTTGTTATATAATAGGCTTAGTGAGAACATTAAAATACATAGGCTAAATTTATTTAAAAAAAAGATAAATAAGTCTATGTTAGCTGGAGAATGGTGATTTCGCTTTATCCATGTTATCCCTTATGTTGAAAGCAATGTTGAAACCGTATGCATGCTCGATACTAACATTATTATTTACTTATTGTTACTTAATTATTACTACTTACTTTTTACTATTTACTTTTTTTTGCTTTCCTATTATTATTTACTTGTTACTATTTATATAATTTTATTTACTAATTATTATTTATCATTTCAATAAAATTGTAAAGCCGCTCATCTCAACACAGGACTGTCCTAGTAAGATGAGTGGCTAATGTTTTTGTTTTGTTTTTAAATTTAAGAATAAATAAATAAATCTGAACTAAGAACTTTGTCTTAACATATTAATAAGTGATTTATTAGTTTTTTGATAATATCGATCAAGAATTTTTATTTGGAATTTTAGAATTTATTATTTTTAGAATTTTAATTTGGGAGGCGGGTATGGGTACCGCCGCCCCGGGAACCATTTTTTTGGATGACCAACACCTCTGCCATAGGCCATCCCAAGTGGTTCGCTACGTTTGGTGACTTAGCAGGGGTGCCCGGGTTCATGGGGTAAGGTTTGTCCAGGTCTTGGTAGCGGATGCGTTGGCCTACCTACTGCGTGGTGGGTCGGATCGGGAGAGAATGGTTGAGGGAGACCCTTTACAACTGGCTACCGTTGTCCAGGCCGCTCGATAGTACAGGGGCCCGACCCTCAGGCTCACGACTGAGGGTGGGCTGCCCCACTAGCGAGTGTAAAAACCCCGCCGCTGCTGTTGTGCCGATTCGTGACCGGAGGGGACCCAGCAGCAGCGTTTGGGGCGCATTGGGAGCCCTTCCCAGCCAGACTCTCCCAACCATAGCCTTGCACCGCAGTCGGTGGGATGGATTCATACGTCCGTCAGTCCTGGATACCCTGACCCCCAGCTTCCTACCCACCCTTTATACCTAATCCTTCCCTTGCTTTTCCTTTCCTATAAAACCCCCAAAAATAATTTTAAAAAACATGGAATCACAAAACAATAATAACATCATTACAACGGCGAGTAGTAGGCGTCCCCGGTGCAGGCCAAAAATGTTGGTAAATTTTACCAACATTCGAGGCCTGCACAAAAAATTTAATTCTGTCCATCATCACCTTCAATCCCAACGCCCAAACCTTTTATTCCTCTCCGAAACGCAGATAGCTGAGCCTCCAGACGCCTCCCATCTGGACTGCCCGGGCTTCACCCTCGTAGGCAAGTTCAGACCTAAAGGAGGTGTTTGTTTGTATAGCCGAGCTGACGTCAACTGTGTGCGACTGTTGAGTCTGGAAAATTCCAGATTTGACGTAATGTGGGTGCGTCTTGCCAGTACGGTAAGATTTTATGCGTGTTTGTACCGCTCACCAAACCTCAGCGAATCAGACTCATCCGAGCTATTTAAACATTTGAGCGAAACTATTGATGACCTCTTACCCCGCTACCCTTCGGCTGAGTTTGTTGTTCTGGGGGACTTCAATGTTCATAATGAACCGTGGTTGAAGTTCTCATGTTCAACAAACTCGGCTGGCCGACAGGCGGAATTCTTAGCCCTTTGCCATGGGTTGGAGCAACTGGTTCAGGAGCAACTGGTTCAGGAGCCTACGAGGGTTCCTGATGTCCAGACTCACCGCTCCAATCTGTTAGACCTATTTTTAACCACCGAGCCACGTGGTTATGGGATTGATGTCGCAGCGCCTTTAGGATCGTCCGACCATTGCCTGGTGACGACATCAATCCCTATTAACTTCAGACCCCAATTGAGAGGCTGAAGAGAAAAATGTGGCACTATAGGTCAGCAGATTGGTTCGGTCTGCGGGCGCATTTTAATGCTTTTCCATGGTCAGCTGTCTGTTTTCAGACTTCGAATCCGTCCAGATGTGCCCAGGAAATTAGTGAAGTCATCACATCTGCGATGGATGGCTTCATTCAATCAACCATTAAAGAAACTGGCGTGGGTTCAAAGCCGTGGTTCAGTCGACAATGCTCCGAAGCAGTTCGACGAAAAAACGCGGCTTATCGAGCCTACAACACATCTCGAACGTCAGAAAACAGATCAGCATATAACAAATTGGCAAAGGACAGTAAGAGAATCATCAATAGGTCAAAATTTGAGCACGACCTACAGATCAGTAAAAAGCTAGCTGCCTGCCCGCATGGCAGCAGGGCATTCTGGTCGCTAGCGGGCTCCATAGGTCGCAATTTCTGCAAATCCAGTCTGCCGCCTCTTACCAGACCTGACGGTTCACTAGCAAACACTGCTACCGAAAAGGCCAACCTTTTAGGAAAAATGTTTGCAGAAAACTCGGCCCTCGACGACCGGGGTGCCATCCCGCCGTCGGTTCCTCACTGCGGCTTCTATATGAAAAAGTTGAGGATACGGCATCGGGATGTACTCCTTGTCTTACGGGGGCTCGATGTTAATAAAGCTAGTGGGCCTGACGGAATACCTGCCCTGGTATTGCAGAGGTGCGCTGCAGAAATTGATCCAGTTTTGACAAAGCTCTTTAAAATGTCCCTGAAATGTGGCTCTGTGCCCTCTGGTTGGAAAAAAGCGGTCATTCATCCTATACCTAAGAAAGGTGACTGCTCCAACCCGGCCAACTACCGCCCCATAGCGATCACATCAGTTCTGTCCAAGGTGATGGAACGTGTGATCAACGACAAACTGCTTACATACCTAGAGAAGAACAAAATCATTAACGACCGCCAGTACGGATTCCGGCGGAACCGCTCGTGCGGTGATCTTCTCGCGTATGTGACGCATGTTTGGGGACGGTGCCTGGAACGTTATGGTGAGATTCAAACGGTCTCACTGGACATTTTTAAGGCCTTTGACCGGGTTTGGCACTGAGGACTTGTCAACAAACTGCCTTCTTATGGACTTCCCGTTTCCTTGTGTACGTGGATTGCCGACTTTCTGAGGCAGAGATCGATTCAGACGGTTGCTGATGGTTTCATCTCTTCCTCGCATTCAATAAATGCCGGCGTCCCACAAGGATCGGTTCTATCTCCGACATTGTTTTTGTTGCACATCAACGACCTCTTGACATGTGCACCAATCCATTGTTACGCGGATGACAGTACAGTCCATGATTGCTTTTTGTTTGACAAGCCCCCAAACGGCACACAAACTCCAACGGCTTGGAGGGCTTTGAAACAAAGAATGGACGGTTACCTTGAGAGGGTCTCCTCTTGGGGTAAGAATAACCTCGTCGAATTTAATGTTTCAAAGACCCAATAATGTCTGATTACGTCTAAAAGGGATCGAAATGACAATCTAGTCTCCTTTAATGGAAGCAATCTTCCCAACAAGCCCTCCATTGATATGCTTGGTGTAACCTTAAGTGATCAGCTCAGGTATGGGGTCTCCCATCGAAACCCGAGTAAAGTTAGCCTCTCAGAAGCTGGGCGTATTGTACAGAGCCCGCAGATACTTTAATAGTACACAACTGCTGACCCTGTACAAATCGCAAGTGCGCCCCATTGTAGAATTTGGCAGCCACCTCTGGTCGGGACTCCCAAAATATCTGAAAAAACCTTGACTCTGTGCAGAAACGGGCGGTCCGTTTGATAGATTCGCCTATCTTAACAAATGGGTTGCAATCTTTGGAGCACAGATGTCGGGTGGGAATGCTGTCCTTGTTCTACCGGTATTTTAATGGAAGATGCTCCGAGGAACTAGCGTCATTGATCCCTTCGGCACCGGTGCATAGTCGGGAAACACGCCAAACGCGCGCCCAACATTTGCACACGGTTGACATTTGTCACATGAGAACGGTTCGCTTCTGCGATTCGTTCTTGTGTTCAACAGCTCGGCTGTGAAATGATCTGCCGGCCTCTGTGTTTCCTCCATTCTATAACATGGGTCTCTTCAAGACCCAAGTTCACTCCTTCCTATCCTCTAAAAGATCCTCCACACAGCATCCCCAAAGATGATATAGGCCTTGAGGGAAATTATTTCCTCCTTGGTCTCCTGTGTGGAGTTACTGTAAAAAAAAAAAAAAGAAACAAGTCGTATTGACAATACAAACATATTTTTTCATGATCATGATTTTCAGTCCAATATATAAAGAAAATAAGGCCATTACATTGGTTCTTCCTTCAAGTAGATTTTTCAGTTCACGTTATTCTCGTAGTTCTATCAAAGAAGGGAAATGACTGCCAATCATCAATTATGACGTCCTTAAAATAAAATTTAAGTTAGTGAATACATTTATGCATTTAGTGAGTCATTACTGAGATACGTATTTATTTAATGAACTAAAACAATTACTTTTTTTGTAACCGCGAAAATTATTTAATTTATTCCAACCGATCGGTTTCGCTTAACACAAGCATCATCATGGTACAGAATTAAACTAATCAAAAAACACATTGTGTGTGCTCATATATATCTACGTATAGAATAAGATAGCGTGAAATTAAAACATAACATAGTAACAGAGAGAAAGAGACAGATGGGTACATAATGGTTATATAATATCTAAAGAGACAAAGCGTTACCTGAAAAAGGGATTGAGGGATAGTGGGAAATTTATGAGTTTATATTTATAAATTTACGGGCAATTGGATAATATAATTGATTATTAAGAATTCTGGGTTTTGTTTTAACTGCATTCTTTATTTCATCTGATTTTAAATTACATATTTGTAAAAAGCATTTACGTTGTGGCTCGCCATAATTTACAATAGTCGGGAAACACGCCAAACGCGCGCCCAACATTTGCACACGGTTGACATTTGTCACATGAGAACGGGTCGCTTCTACGACTCGTTCTTGTGTTCAACAGCTCGGCTGTGGAATGATCCGCCGGCCTCTGTGTTTCCTCCATCCTATAACATGGGTCTCTTCAAGACCCAAGTTCACTCCTTCCTATCCTCTAAAAGATCCTCCACACAGCATCCCCAAAGATGATATAGGCCTTGAGGGAAATTGTTTCCTCCTTGGTCTCCTGTGTGGAGTTACTGTAAAAAAAAATAAAAATAAATAAAAAACACATAAATTTGTGATTTTAAATTATTTAATATGAAAGAAAAGCCGCTAAAACCAGAAGCCAAATTCAAATTTTGGATATGTAAATAAATAATGTTAATAATATTTATACTATAATTATGACAAGCTACTAAGTAAATACTTTTTATGAATATTTAATAATATTTATTCTTTTTTATATTTACGTCCAATGTGACTTATGTTCTATCACCATATACCAACATCTTATGAATTAGAAGCAGTAAAATAATAACAACATTTTTAAGTGCGCAATTTAATACATATATGAAAAAAATAACTAAAATATATCAGCGTAAATTATAGTAAATATTTATTAACAACATTTGTTTATTTAATGTTATTGAACTGTCTTTATCAGTCCGAGTATTTTTATTACGCATGTCAGTCATTATACCAAATTATATCTAATTGAACTTTCAAGGTCAAATCGAGCCGTCTACTATGATCGCTCCTTTCGTGTAAATGGCCCTCTCATTTGGAATAAACTTCCCCCAGCTCTTACTAATATCCAGAAATTGACTGAATTTAAACGGGCTTTAAAAACAAACTTATTTAAAAAATTCTGCTGTCTATAAATTTTAATTTCTCTTCAATTTATTATTAAAAGTCATTTCCTCAAGCCTCTGGTAGTTGTTTGGTTTCGGTTTCCTCCGCGTATACAATCCATATTTTTTATTTTTTTATGTGAAGTCCGTTATTGCTGAATATAATCCGACTCCTGTCGTAAAATGTTACTATTTTTGTAGTAATATTGTGAATTTTTGTATAGCCATATGTATACTGTATAATATTTTGTAATTTTTTTTTAAACCTAAGGATTACTGTAGGAGAAGTATTAAGAATAAGCAGGAATGTATGTAATATGTTAAGAATGTATAAATAGAATGTAAAAGTAGCACTGCAGGATACCACTGAATGGAGTTATTTAATCATTTTAAATTTTATTTATAGTAAAGCGCACTTGAAGTGAAATAACACAAAACAAAGCTGTACAAATGCTTTGTTATTATTATTATAGGAGGTTATTAAAAATCTTGAATACGATAAATTAAATAGGTTTCTAAAAAAATTGAGTTCTAAAAGTTAAATACAAAAACCATTAAGAAAATTTCGTGAAAGCTCAGGCTCTCGAGAAATGATAATTTCATAACTAAACAAAAGCAGAAACTCACTAAGCATAATATTCTTGGAATTTTTTGCTCATTAACAAAGGCAACAGTTATTTTTCCGCACTTTAAGACACCATTCACCCTGAATATAATAGCTTTATGAATATTCCCAAGGTGCCGGGAAGTATTGAAGCGTGTAGATCCGTTCTGGATACTTATGCAAATGTCACCCGACTTATACTAAACTCTGTAATAAAGAGACTCCTAATTCACGTCACTTTCCATAATAACCGTTTTAATTATCTTACTCTGCGTCAACACCTCGCCGCGAATTCACAAATTAGATGAAATCGTACGAACAAACTTATGATGAAAAACATGGAAACATCACGCGCCTCCACCTCAACGACACAGCGTAAGTAGGCACTATACGTGTAGAGATGTGTCGTTCACATTGCCACATTAGCATTGCCTACCCGACCTTACTTGCATACAAATATTAAAAATAATAAAATTCTTGCAAATAAATCAATTATCACTTTCAAAAATACGTGCCAAGTACCAACCACGAAACGAAGCGTTGGGAATGTGACCGCACCACTCTAACGTGTCAAAGGCAGGAACTAAGTATACAAAATGACGTACACGTCATATTCAAATCTTGACCCTATTCTCACATTGACATTCTGACATTTAAAGTACGTGTTTGGGCAACGCGCGTCAAGGGACGAATCGTTTGCGTTACTGTCTAAAAGGCAGTGCTTTTCAGCAATGCTAGCAAATATAACAATCATTGCCATCTATTGATAAATCTATTAATTAGAACAATTTTACTAAAGAAACAATAATAATATTATGTTGGCATTCTTTCAAAATATTGTCTGTGTTTATTTTAAGTATTTCGCGGAATTCTGTAGACCATATTTTTAAATATTGTGCATGGGTAAACGTTATAAGTTTGCTTTGAATTCAGCTAGAGTGTTTTTGGTTACATTATTTCTTATTCTAATGTACAGAGTGGTTTCTAAACCAAGACCTAATTTCATACAAATTCACTAATAACGCTCATACCATGACACCGGTTGAAAAAATTTAATTGCATTTAAATTTAGAGAAAGAATGTACAGTTTCCTGTTTTCATTGTCCCTTTTAATGTTTGAGTTACAATTAACAGCAACATCACGAATTTAATCTGTTACATTAGAATGTATTATTGAAATATTCATGTCCATATTCAATGTTCATGTTAGCTGAAAACCATAATTTTTCTGATCAGAAATGTGATGAGTTAATCATGAATGCCATGATCAAGTGAATCAAATGCTTGAGTCAGGTCATGTCAGAAGTCGAAATAACAGAAGAGAATGTATGAGACGTTGTATGAATGCGAATGAAGCAAGAAGTGTATGATAAGATCGAGTTGCTTGGCGGTCCGTCCTCTCTGCCTACCCTGGCGGATAACGGCGTGATGGTTAGATAGTTAGTTCGTTAATTACCTTAATTCTATTTTGGCAACACAGGAGAAAGAGAAATACTTTTTTTTATTTTTTAAACTAGTAATTTAAACTAAACTCTAAATCTTTTCCACGCAAATAATAAATGTATGCCATTACATTTTTGTCTTACAAGATAAAAAAATAACACCATTTTAACTGCTTTTATTTTAAAAATTAAGAATTCTAAGAAACAATCGAGAATCGTAATTATGAATGGAAAATAAATTGAAAGCGAAGCTATGATAGCCATTAAGATAACCATGAAGCTAACAACATTTAAATAAAAAAATTGCATAATTTAATATTTAAATCTTTTATTATTATTTCTTCTTTTCATCTATTCCGTATTATTTTTTTTATTATTTATTAAACTTTTTACTATTTTTTGGTAACTTATAATTGTCTTACAGATATGCGATTTTCTTAGTATTGGGAATTTAAAAAATGCTTAAGGTGACATTCAATTTGTAATTTTTGAATTAAGGTGACGATATAAAGACGAGATGTTTGGTGTGAAAACACACGCACAAAGCACCCGCATGTGGTTGTCCCGCCCGAAGTGGGTGGCCCACGCTCTAGCGAGGAGATCAACTCTTTTTCCTAGAATTATTCCATTCGCTCGGAAGGGGTGAAGAAAACCTTCAACATTCTTGCCAGTCCCAAATATTACAGTGAAGATCTTGAAACTAGGGATTTTAATGGGCAAGAAGGGATGAACAAGAACAAGTATCCCGACAACTGAACTATGTCAGGCATTGACTAACTTTGCATATTAAGTCGTATTATAAGCAGGAGAATGCTTTCAAGAGAAACTATAAATTCAATGCAATGACACCGAGAAATTGTAGTATCTGGTTATCTGTTAGACTAATTATTTTCGAAAGAAATAATATAACTAACTAACTAACTAACCATCACGTCGTTTCTCCGCAGGGGTAGGCAGAGAGGACGGACTGCCAAACAACTCGATCTTGGCATACACTTCTTGCTTCATACACATTCATACATCGTCTTATACATTTTCTTCTATTAGTCCGACTTCTCATATGGGCCGACTCAAGTATTTGATTCATTTGATCGTGCCATGTCTTCCTCGGGCGTCCCCGGATTCTTCTTCCATTCACATTCGCGTCATATATTCTACTTACACTCCTTTCTTCAATAATTTATTTAACATGCTCAAACCATCTAATCATCCCTTTCTTAATCTTACTCATAACGCTTTCATTAGCCTTGCATTCTTTACGAATTTAGCGAATTTACGAATTAAATAATATAACCCTTTCGTTAATTTAGTTTCTTCTCTTCTTATAAATATGATTTTTTATTTTCTTAACCTCTTAAACTTTTACCCAAAAAGCAGTGGTTTCTGTGAATTATTTCAACTCTTTCAGATTAATGCAACATTTGATTTGCATTTGCGTAATATTGAAAAAATTATTTCTTACCTACATAGTTACTATATTCCGCAAAAAAAAACCAAATTAATAAATGTTTTAAAAACAAATTCGGGTAGACCGATTTGATAAGAATGCAATAACTAAAGATTCTACTGAATCTATCGTATTATGAATTGATTAAAGTAATACGGAATTATTTTATTAGGGTCTCCAACCCTAACTGCTTTGGCATTCAGAGCGAGCACTCAAATAAAAGTATTTTCTTGAAGATTGTAAGCGAATAATGAATTACAATATATTAAGTTGTCGACGTCGGGCCATCTTTTTCCAGAAGCAAGTGCTTCTTAAAGTGCATTTAGAATTTACAGTCAGTCGTGTTTTAAATAATGTTTATTGTCATCATTTTAAACATTAATACAATTTAATTTTATGAAAAGAGTTTATTTATTATAATGGCTTGATCTCTGAAGTTATATCTGATCTTGGAGATTTAATATTTATAGATACTTGTAAAAATAGGGGTTTTTCACTTTGATTACGATTGTGTTATGGATAATTATGATATTATTCAACATTATAGGGAATTAGGCAACATATTTTAAAATCTTATCGACATTTGAAATCAGTAACTGTTTTATATTTCTGTAAGTATTTGTGATTACGTTTTGATACTCGTACGCGCTTAATTTTAATACAGCTAAAAGCGTTTTATGGTTAGAAAAATATCCGTGAAGAAGAAAAAAAACATTAATTGCTAACATTTAAGAACCTTAAAATCCGAGGGATGAAATCCGAAACAGCCCGCTACGTTCCACGCTTCAGCGCACTAAGCAGGGCGGAACAGGAAATTAAAAGATGAAAGGGACTAGCGGAGGGGTGTTTGAAGGGGGTAAAAGTGTTGCAGCAGCCAGCAACCTTCAGCCTCGAAGCCTTCTCAGGAAGTACGCGAAGCTTTGCTGTTTGTCTTGTTCCGTTACACCGACTCAATTAATTGCGTGAGCTCGTCAGGACCTACAATTATTATTCCGCCGCTGTTGTGCATAATAACGTTAGGAAATGGAGAAAACGAAATTGATGAAAAGATTTGTTCAAATGATTTTAATTGCATTGTAAAGTCTTGATTGTAAGAAATATGTTGATCAAAGTTGCAAACATTTATTTAGGCATCATTAAAGGCAATGAAATACCTAATTTGAAAACTCTTTATAAAAATAATGAATATCTTTTTAATCATTGAAAATAATAATAACAACTCTCAAATTGAAAGATGAAACCGAAAAGACACAGAAGACGGCAACTGAGACTCGAACCCCGGACCTCGTGGGTTATCTGGGACCTCGCGGTCTAATCAATGAGCTACAGCTATCCCAATCCGTTCCATCATTTTTATCGGTATCATACGTTGATTTCTAAGAACTGTAAATATCATCTTCAAGTAAATCCTATATATTTTTGGTTGCTAACTTTTTAACGTTACTACAAGATTCTACCCGAAGTTAATTGCAATCTTTAGATATTGCCTCGGATATACCTATCCGAGTTTTATATATATGGGACATCTGTTGACTTTTTCTACAAGTCTAGAATTAATATACAATTTTGGAATAAGTTTTTTCAAAATTTAATAATATACGTCTTTTTGTTAATAAGTTTTTTTTCTGTAATATTCACTTAGATGTGTCTAAAATGTAATTAAAATGTAATAATTTTTTAAATTATATTTATAAAAATAATCGAAAATTTATGCAAAGGAATAATCGACATCATATAAATATGCATAGCACCTAGTCGTTGCTGTGGAAAAATCCAGACCTTATCATTGCGTGTAATATTTTTTAAATGTCTAGTGCATTTGCATAAACCGTCTCGAGTGGAGCACCTGCAATCTGATAAAATGGCTCGATTTATCATTCCTGAAATATCTTAACTGTAAATTATAACTGGGGTAAAAATAAACGCGGCTCCGGTCGTAAAACAGCCTTATGCATACAGAAATAAAATAAGCATAACAACTTGCTATCTCGCTCACCCCCTTTCTTCTCCCTCCACGTGCAAGGGTAACAAGGAAACATTACTGCAATAAGTTATAATATCTCCTTAGAGTCCCGAAGAGAACACGGAGAAGGGGTGAAGATCTCTCTCCATCCCTTCCTGTTTCAGGGATGTTTGGATTCAGAAGCGGCCACCGTTAAATCAACTTTTCACTTTGCGAAGATACGCAAGTTGGGCGGTTAATGTGGAGAGTTTTACGCCTAGATTGCGACGGATTGTATTTCAAGTTTTAGGGTAATGTACTGCCGGCTTTGTCGCCCCGGAATCTTACTGGGACATCAATGTTTATAGTTTTTCTTCTTCATAAAACTGCCAGCTTTTTCAATCACTCAGACGAATAAGGACCGTGGCTGCAATGCGAACTGGGAACGTCAAAGTAATTTATCAAAATGACATCGCATAAGTAGCACTTGACTTTTTATAACGTTTTGTTTCCGAGAAATACTTTGATCATTCGACTTCACTCTACTGAGCATTGCCATTGAGCACTTATATTGAGAACCCGACCCTTCAAAATGCGCGTACTCGCTTTTGAAAAAATGATCAGTTATGAGTTTACATTGCATTCGACGAATTTCGTAGTAGAGCAGTAAGCTCCTTTACTCTGAAACCAGATATAAAGAGTTAAAAACCTGGAACGAGCAACAATTGTTTTGATTTATTTTATTAGGTTATTTCACACGTAGTACTTTAATATAGTCACATGTTTTTCGTTCTCACTCGATTATTTCCGAAATGCTGTAGTGAGAGGTCACCATCCATTCGGAAACCAATTATTGTTTTAACGTCCTTGAGCTGCGCTATCTAAATAACTAGATATTTCCCAACATTTTTATACTCCTTTTTCCCGTTTCAACTCTATTTAACTTCATAAAATTCCCAAAATGGGCATACTTGCTTCAAACACTTTGCGGTTCATTTAAAAAAAAGGTAAGCAGACTTTCAAAGGGAAAAATCTTTTCCATTAAAATACTTCACAATGTAATTATTAGAAACGACCGTTTATGTCTCCATTTAGTTAAACTTACAAAACACACGGACATAACAATGTAATGTATGCAAAATGGCGAACATTCTCGGTTCCCTCATAACAAAATTGCCGGGAA
This sequence comes from Halesus radiatus, assembly GCA_022606495.2. Taxonomy (NCBI): domain Eukaryota; kingdom Metazoa; phylum Arthropoda; class Insecta; order Trichoptera; family Limnephilidae; genus Halesus; species Halesus radiatus. Next base: position 97,054 of record JAHDVE020002537.1, on the reverse strand, counting down.
ATCCGTACCGACCAGCTCGTGTGTTAATGGACAGAATAGTTGGCATGGCCCGGAGATATGCGCATTCCAGCTGCCTCAGCGTCAAAGGTTTCAGTCGGTTATTTAACAAATTACAAATTTCAGCCGTTGGGGTGATTTCAGGACATTCCGCGAGACAAGCTGTCAAAACAGATATCTGACTGTTTTCGTTTTCGATTTAAACTTTTACGCTATTTAATACATACATTTTTAAATCACGGATTGTTTTACGTGATTTAAAGAAAGTTTTAAATTGATAAACTAAAGTTATTAAAAACTTAAGACAAGATTTTTGTGCATAGCGCAAAGGGTAACAATTATTTTTATAAACAATAATTATTAGCTTGAAACACTCATCCAAATTGAAAAAAAACCTTTCCGAGCAAAGATAAATGTCGCCGACAGGACTCGAACCTGCACCCTTCGGATGTCCGGTGTTTTTTTTTTAGTGTTTCAGGCTAATAATTATTGTTTATAAAATTAAAGTTTTAAATCTTTAAATATTAAAAAAACAGGTTAGGTACTTTTTACTCTATATAATGCGGATTTTGTGTACGATTTAAGCTCATCAATTTCCTCACAAACGCATTAATTCTAAGATAAATATGACATGAGTTACAATCAGCGGTTTTTCTCAATTCTCATCATGGTCCAAACATTTACAGAAAGAAAAACACAGGTGATTTCATAATGATATTGTACTCTATGCACTCTTTATTGTATTTGAAAAATAAAACATGTATTTAGACATTGTGTATGTTGCTTCAGAGTGGAAAATTGCGCTCAGCTTCACCCGGATGAGAAATTCAAATTTTAGAACATACAAATTTCTTAAATTACTAAAGCTATGTTTGTTATCAAATTCCCTTTCATTTTCACCTTTTCACATTTCTCAATCATTTTCCATAAGTAATGCTATATTTCCAAAGCTGAAATGATTGACTCTCATTGCCTGTAGGCAGATGGTTATGCAGTGTCAATGTTAGCAGATTACTCCAAGTAACTGGAATGAAAGCGGAAATTAAATGCAAAAATTAAATCTTCCGGAAGTCATAACACGCCCCGCTTCTCCAATTAATAAAATATACTGCAAGAGTGAAAACGATATTAACAGGCCTTATAACCCCACACTGATGTTTATTTCACAAATCAAATTAAAACAAACGGTTCGGTTTCATATTAAGTAAGTTCCTAACGCACGCCGATCTTCCAGGCCTTATCAAGGAAATCATCTCTGTCTAGTTATTTCTAAGGAGGCTCCCTCAAGCATTATACCGAACTCCACAAGGGCGGGGGTGGTAGGCTTCATTAAATGCTAATTAATATTTGATGAGCCAGCAAGTAAGGCTTTCTATCGTCCTATTTTCCTTGCCAGGAACCTCTCCTTAAACCGCGAGCCAAGTGTTTACACTGCGTCCCATCTGCTTTTTGATGGGGAATTTTCATTTTTTAATATGTTTTTTATCGCTGAGCTATTTGAATCTTAAGAAATAGGTTATACCACTTATGAAATATTACAGATTTAGCGAAAAAATATCATTATACAACATAATTTACCACAGTCATAATAAATATTCCATTATTAAGGGTCGGCACTCAGAACGGAGATAAAATCCAATGTCTAAATTTATAATACAAGCAATACTAGACAGTAATGATAAATCTATTCCTCTAGAAATATTTTAACATAATTACAAAAAGCTTACTTAAAAATTTAACAAACTTACAAAAAAACTTGGCCTAATTTATAATCCATATATAACACCATGTACAATGTGAAATTTTTTACGGCTTTTGTAAAACATTATGAAAAATAAATAAATCTGTAAATTCTTTACGGGTAGTTTGAAAAAAGGCTGACGTTTCTTGTGAATAAAATCCTCGAAGTGTATTCTTTTAAATTCTATGAAATCATATTAAAAATCATGTGTACAAAAGGTGCGGTTCGAACACCGGTGAAGGTTTTTTTAACGTTTTACGCAAAGTTCCACTATATATTTCATATATACGAACTAACTTGGCGGGTTTGCGATAAGCCGACGTAGCTCAACGGTAGAGCATCTGACCGGCAATCAGAAGGGTGCAGGTTCGAGTCCTGTCGGCGATATTTATCTTTTCTCGGAAGGTTTTTTCAATTTGGATGAGTGTTTCAGGCTAATAATTATTGTTTATAAAAATAAAAGCATATAGTTCACGATCTTTTTTTACTAAAAACCTTAGATATTTTGTTAACTACTCGTATAGAATATGCACAAATTATTTATAGTATTGCTTGCGTTAGTAGATAGACTACTATTGGAATATCAGACAAAAAGTCTATTTTAGATGCCTTCTTAAATTTTCGATTTGAATGTATACGTAATAAGTAGACTAAATCTGAATAATGTACACGTGCATAATTTTGACGTATTTAAGTTTTTTGGAAATTGGCTCTAACTTAATATTTTTACGGTAAGTTAGGACCTACTTCTAGCATATCCGCATTTTAGCTGAGTCATATCAGTCAACATCAGGGTCTTTTTTATAAGTAACATATTGACAACATGCAACACAGCACATACTTTTATGATTAAAGAAAATGTAAAATTTTACATAATTCAATATAACCTAACACCGCTCAAATTGTGTATTTGAAGAGATGGAGTGACAATATAATGACACTTAGGAACAATTAAGAATATTTGTAAAATTGTACAAATCTGACTTCAAATATGAGTTTATCAAAGAGTAACGTTGTTTCATATTTTGTTCTGTCCAAAATCCGACCAAGCCTGCATTCATGCACGGGATTTTATTAATGTCAAAAATGAAGCAGTGGCAATTATTGACAAGCGTTTGTATCTGAAATACTTGTGAGCTCTGGTAGTGGTTTGGATTTGCGACCATGTATGAAACAAATTATTGAAAAAATATAGTAGAGAGTTTTAAATAATTCACGTTTTCATTTTTTTTTTTCAATTTGAATTCTCTGCGATGACTGAATACCGGATCGCTTTATGATTGTCATGCTCCCAAAAAAATTTTTCTACGTTATTTTCCTTAGTTCCTTGACATCAGGATCGTGCTGTTTCTTAGACACTCATTTCTAAGGTCTGAAATTAGCATTTTCCTTAGTTAATTGGCCTTCTGACAACGGTGTTAACGCTGCCTATTTATGCACGAATCAACCCGATGCAAATTATGAAACAAGGGAAAATGAATTAGAATTAACAATTTAAAGCGAAATTGCCTTTCCATCTCAGCTCTTTAAATAACTCACCTTTATTAAGACATTAATAACAGACTTTGACCATTTGAATCTGCATACGGGATTTACGGTCCCGCCGGTGATTTTCATACCAGAGTGGTTCTTTCCGTGTCCGCGATTCTTATCAGGTGTTGTCCCCCCAGAATGAATAATTTCACCATTTCACCCCCGGCCCGAACCCGGACCATTCTTTCTACGACCCCTCTTTTCATAAACTTTTTTTAAAGCTTCTCTCTATACGTTATTATTTCGGGTAGGTTCAGCGAGAGTTGCAATAAATTAAAGACTTAATGGAAAACAGTTAAAATGAGTTAATTTTTGCTTAAATTATTGTTTTTTTTACGGCATAGAATATGTAAATTGAAGGGTTGAGTATTACAGATTTTAAAGTCGGAAACACGTGCTGGGAAAGCAAAAATTTTTGGAGAATATTATTTCTTAAGTATTCAGATAACTGAGGTTATTATTCAAGAGAATTAACGATTTTTACAACGTCTGCATATTAGATACACAATGTTCTGTTGTCGTTAGCCCTCTGTTCTATACCAGGAAACATATTTCTTATCTTCCATAAATATTCCCCTGGAGCATCCGTTGGGTAACCTTTTCTTATTTCAAATAAAGTATTTTACAATTTCTTCAAAAGATTGGTATTCACTTTCTGGTGTCATTACTAACAACTTAATTAAAAATTATTTTGTACTCACCACTTTATTAATATGTACCCTATCTGTGCAAAGTAGGCATGTTAAAGTATGCCTATAAATTCAAAATTCTAAAGTTTATATTTTCCATTTAACTGTTTAAATTAATAAGGTCAGGTTTCCATGTCATATAGAAACATTGTGAAAGCATTACGTTTTGAGTACGAAACAATATCCGAAATCCGTGCAAAAATGATGTTTTTTTATTAAATATAATCCAGGTATTTCGAAAATCCCTGAAAATACACCCTATTCATTCCGCCCCATTTTGAGGGAAGTTGGTAGGGGGTAGGTGTCTCACTGCACTCTCCATCATCAAATGCGACTCATTTCGTGGAGTTCTATTGGAGGGACAGATATGCCTCTAGCTGGAATAATTGCAAAAGATAAGGACTTGTTTTACGAGTTCATGATTCAACTATGTAATTACATTTTTATCTCGGAGGGTTCTTTTTTCTCGAACCCGGTAGAATAATAGTCTCATTTGCGGGGTACAATTTCTCAGAATTTAAGAATCTTAGGCAAATTCTTAATTAAATCCTCCCTCGCATAAATATTCGTGATGCAGCTCTGCTATCAGTTGTTGTGAAATGAATACCTAATTTTGAGTAAAAATATTAAAGTAATTTTTCATAAGAGCTGGGAAAATTTCTGTTATCAGAGGAGGCGTCTTATTTTAAAATTGAAAAAAAAATCTACATGATTAGTTCAATATTCTTATCCGTTCTTAAATAAACACTTGCTTTGATCTTTGAAAAAAATTGACCAAAATCAATTGCAGCATCTTTACATATTAAAATGACTTATGTACATTAATTTACGTTTTTTACGGAAAATTAAAGTAAATTGAAACAGTTAGTTGCTCTAATTACTACTCATAAACTAGTACAGTACTCGCAAATATACTTTAAAAACAATTACAGTTGCCAGATGTACTTTTGCATGACAAGACTAGTTCGTTATATAATGATTCAAGTAGAACTTATATAATATTACTTAGGAACTTGGGTTACCGACAGATGGGGTCCAACCGGAGAAATTAGGTTTCACATTCAGATGACTAGGAATGCCTTTATTAAGACTAATAGACTATTTTGTGAGTGTGACCTTAAACTTAATTTGAAAATAACAGAGGTTCATTGTTATGTTTTCTCTATTTGTCTATTTGGGGTGTGAAGTTCAAATCTAAACCAAATTTAAAAAAGGGGAGACACTTGCTTAATAAATGTATCTTAAACGATGTATCCTTCAAATACCCTCTAGACGACTTTGATTAATGTTAAGGTTTTCTAATTAAAATAAAATTAGGGATATCGTGTTAGACCACTTTGCATGCATTAAAAATGTCATGTCGTTCCTTGGAACAATAAGGTTCCATCTGCCATTTGTACGAAACTGAGATATTGTCATTCAAGTTCGAATTCCGAAAAAACCCAATAATTTGACATTTTATCCTCAAAGATGAGATAGGCCTTGAGGTAAATTATTTCCCTCAGGGCCTCCCGTGTGGAGTAACTGTAAAAAAATACGAAAAAGTGAATTTGAGCAACGAATTGTAATTGAATTTTCTTCGTGTTTAAGAACAATCTATGTAAAAAAAACACTTAATATTTAGCCAAAAAACTAAGTAAAAAAAAAAACGGATAGAACGTTGTCGCTTTGAAAGTCAGCTAAACTAAGATCAGCAGGGTTTTATCTGATTATTTTAATTAGTTTTTTTTGCGAAAGTTTTGCATAGAGTATTCGAAAATGTTAAAACATTTTAATTACAAAACGTTTTACATATTTACTATTAAATTAATGTAATTTTTTATCTCAGTTTCAAGCAAATGTCAGATGTTATTTAGAAATAATAACGCAAATGAAACTATGCAATTCCAAAAATATTTTATCTATGGCAGATGAAACTAAGTTGCTTGGGAATTTGCAAATAAAACCTTCTTGTTTTAAAAAAATAAATATAAAGTACTTTAATTAGAACTTTTTTGCATCATTACCTGCGAACTTACATAGAAATTGATCATATTTGAGATAGGGATTTAAAGAAAAAAAAATTACAGTTTTGACCAAAATGTTAGATGGAACCTTGTTATTACAAGGGAACGGTATCTTATTTAGTATAATGCCACTCATCTGATATTCAGAAAAAAAAATTGGTGACAGACTTATAAGTGAGGGAAAGGCGTCTCAGCGTTTTGAAACTAACGTGAATGATGGTTGCAAGTGTAAATTTTCTCGCTTTCAATCTGAAGGCTAAAGATGTTATTTATCTCCAATACTCTAGATGGTAGACGGTTCTAGAAAAAACAGAATATGGTAAAAGGTTGAAAGAAGAAAATCATTAAAGAAATTCATAAAAAAGAAGCTTTTTTACTATACTAACCTATATCAATTTTTGGAGCACAGACGTCAAGTGGGAATGATGTCTTTGTTCTACCGATATTTAAATGGAAGATGTCCTGAGGAACTCGCGTCATTGATCCCTTCGGCACCGGTGCATGGTCGGGAAATACTCCAAATGCGCGCCCAACATTTACACGCGGTTAACATTTGTCACATGAGAACGGGTCGCTTCTACGACTCGTTCTTGGGTTCAACAGGTCGGCTGTGGATGATCTGGTGGCCTCTGAATGTCCTCCATCCTACAACATGGGTCTCTTCAATACCCAAGTTCACTACTTCCTATCCTCTAAAAAACCCTCCACACAGCATCCCCAAAGACGATATACGCCTTAAGGTAAATTATTTCCCTCGGGGCCTCCTGTGTGGAGATACTGTAAAAAAATTGTTATTTTGAAAAAAAAAATTGTTCTTCACCCCAAGTAATCCACGAGTATCGAAGAATATTTTAAAACTGACAGACAATGTTTCGTTCTTTGATTTATTTCGATAACATTTGCTTATATGGTATCAGTGTATTAACAGTAATATCGTTCATTCGTTTTGGAGTAACGTAATTCTGAATAAGGAATACGATTAATTAGTATGACAAACGACCAACACGTGTTGTCTGATTATGCTTTCTTTCTTTTGTATGCTTTGTCTCAGCATCATAGTGTTTATTTTGGATGGCACCATCATATGACAAAATGCGTTCGACATACCAGACAGACTCTATTAATAATTCAATGTGCTATCAAAGAAGTAAAACGCAACAGCATTTGAGCGAGAATCTTAAGAATATTTTCGAATACCATTTAGATTCGAACGCAGTCAAACAAAGACAAAAAATCGATTAAAAATATTTAAGTGATAGGTAAGTACTTAAAGTGAGTCAAGAATGAAAATAAAATAATAAGTACCTACTTATTTATTTATACAGAAAAATAAAATTTTGTAGGAAAAGTGAGATTTTAAAAGCGAAGGATTAAAGTTTTTGGTTTTACATAGCAGCAAAATCAACATTTTAACGCCAGTCACAAATTCGACTTTTGTCACGCCGAGAATTGCGTCGCTGGACCAAAATCAATGGGGTATATGGAGGTGCAGACAAGTGGAAACTTACATTAAGAGGAACGGCTGCACGGCCTGTTTCATACAAAACCTAATTTTTGATTTGAGGCTAAAATACTCACCTAAACCTAATGATCTTTTTTTTCATCAAAAAGTGTAGTAAATATCTAGTACGGAGTAAAAGTAATTAATTTATTTTTGTTTTACATTACTAAATACAGACCATTAAAATAATTGATTTTCCGCGATTTTAAAGGCACCTTTAACAATTATTTGGGCGCTAAGGGCGATTTAAAAAAAAACGTTTTACCCTGTCTTCTTTGAAAATACAATGAAATGTAAAAAAAAATTGTAAAATAAGAATTATGGTGGACTTTAAATTAAATTAAAAACGACCGATTTACTTTGGAACACAAATTTGACGGACGTAATTTAAAATATCGACCTGAAAAATATATTTTTTTAAATGATTTGTTTTAACGTATTTATTCAAGTACTCATATTCACATATCAAATATGATAATTTTTTAAAGCATTCAATAAACCCGAAAATAATTATTTAAATTGCCTCTAAAATTATGATTTTTTTTTTCATTGCTTATACTTCATAATTTAAAACAAAAATAATTAAAATACTTCTCATCCGCACTAGATATTTCCTAAACCTTTAATTAAAAATGTATCATTCAATTTGGATGGGTATTTTGGCCTCAAATCCAAAATTAAGTTTTGTATGACACAGGCAGTGCAGCCGTTCCTCTTAAGGCGACTTTTTAGTTCCGTCTGCCAGAGACTTATGAGTAACGAAAATGTCTTGACTTATGGGGACGAATTGTCGTTTGGTGACACGTCCGTCAGTCAGTTTGTTCTACGATTCAGCGGCGGCGTAAAGACGTACCATCAACCATAAAATTTTAGACGTACCATCAACCATATTTAAGAGATATTTTAGTGATATTTTTCTATGAAATAGCAAAGATTATTTAGAAGCATTGCATAAAAGCCATTGTTATATTTTTTAACCTATAGTAAAAAAGTTGTTGCTTTTTTCTCCAAATTATGTATTAAATCTATGTTAAACTGTAATACTTTCCCTTTTGTAGCCTCTTACTACTAATGGGTATACTCAGTAACGCTCTTCGTACATTTTTTCTATGTCTCATTATAAGAGCGCAAACCACTGTTACCTCTTTGAATTTTCGATTGGAAAACAGCCTCATTAATTATGGCTTAGAATATTATTTGAATTTATTTAGGCCATCAGCAATTATAATTGTCTGTTATAAATATTTGATTTTATCGATTCCGCTTGTTACAAATATTCCAAGAAGTCAATCGAGTCACCTTACTAATTTCATTTTTAATGTCTGGACTCGATGTGAATTGATAATTTTTTTTATCATTTAAAAAATCTGGAGATTTAACTTTTTTATTTGCATCTTTTATCGGTATATCTGAAAATCTTAACTAATCTTTTCACAAAGTTAACCTTTGACGTGATTGTGAAAGGAACAATTTTATTTAAAGTTAAGCAGAATAAAATTAAATGGTATTTAAGTTATACTTAGTAATTTTTAAATTTAAAGGAACAATTAACTATAAGTATTTTTTTTTAAAATTATGATTAATTTGTTTGATTATGCGCCCATCTGAGAGATTTTACAAAAATACGGTATTTTGTACAAAAAATATAGTGCATTTTCAGCACGTTACAGAGTGATAGATACTTTCAATGTTGCCCTGGTGAGAGATCACTATTCAGAATCGAAAAGTTCTTAAAATGGCTTTAGCCGTGTTTGGTGACCAGATCTGAATAGCCAGGTACTTCACCACCTTCTTTTATCACATTTCCTTACCTCCAAAACTACTTTCAGCCTCACAACATAGCCCAGTTGGGGATGCCAAAGTCCCACTTGCTCCGACGATTGGAAGGAGCTAGAAAAATTAACCCGGAAACATCAAGGAAGAATGTAAAAGTTTAATTACTTATTGTTATTCATATCGTTTTTAATAATATTACATCACGAAGAGTTTGCTCTAAACGATTAAATGACGAAAAAAATAAATGAATAATACTCACTTTGTTGAAAACCACTGTATTTAATATGTAAATATCTACATATTAAATTATTGTTTACCCTAAAGAGGGGAGCTTTTCTCCTAAAATTTGTTGATATTTGTTTATTAAATACAGTGGCTTTAAACAATGTAATTATTATTAATTAAATAAATATGACTCGATAAAGTTATTTTACATCATTTGAAGGAATGATAAAAAATTGTCTTTAATATAGGTACACAAAATTATAAACATAAGTTTAGACATTATGCAATCTAAAAAGAAACCATACAGCATCCATCACGATGCACAAAGCAAGTCGCACGTCAAGTTGCCTTCTCACCAAAATAGATTACAAAAACAGTGAGAGGATTAATTGCACCAGATAAATCTGTTTGCGTATATTCCACTCCGCCGTGTAATTTAACCGTCCGCCATCGGGTGGCGTGTGGAACTACGACTTGTAATCACGTGTCGGGTACTGTCACTGGAAACTGCGCGCCCGAGAACGATTGCAACGGTTTAATACCTACGGGAAAACATGCATCACGACTAATGAAACCAGAAATTTTTATCCTAAAAAGGGGCGTTAACCCGGCCCCTTCTTACTTATAAACTCGGTGTGAACATTATGAGGCTAGTAAGTCTGGAATAGTGATAATCTTGACTTATTACTACGGCGTAGTTAATTTATTTATTTAATAACAACGGTCTAAAAAATAACATAAACAATAGTTGTATGTCACAGTTAAATAAAATATTTATAAAACATTGTAAACAATTTTAATAAGTAACTATCAAATGTTGCATTAGATCGTACAGAAAATAATAAAACTTCATGAAGGATAAAAAAGTAAGCGATATACGTAAATGTAAAACATGTAAGTAGACTTAGGTTAAATTAATATTGATTGAAAAAGTTGATAGTATATAGCCTTCTTGTACTTACATTCCTTGTAGTTAAATAGATCTGCCACATCTGCGTATCTATTACTCACTTCATGTAATCTAGGTACAAGCAAGTGTTTGTAATGCTCAGTCTTTTTGTGGTTATGGTTAAACGGGCCTTAAACCGGGCTTAATATAATCCTTAACTATATCAACTCCGAACGGGAGCGTAAAAATCTAATAAGTAAGAAATTGGGAGCATTAAAAAAAATTATGGTGACCTGCGGCAATCGTGAAGGGCGAGGGTTTTTTTTCTTAAAATGAAATTGACCAAACATGGTTGTTTTTATAAAATAAAAATAGTTGAATTTGGAAGAGATTATTTGTGAATATCGCACAAGAATCCCAACTTCTCCCAATGTCCGGAGCCAGTGGGATCATTGCATCTGAAATTTGGACGTTGTGGAGCTGAATGGAGTGGGGAAGGGAATTAGATGGGGAAGAGGAAAGTTGGGAAGTATATTACCCACCTGGCTATTCAGATCTGGGCACAAAACACAACTAAAACCATTTCAAGCAACGTTTCAATTGTGAATGGTGGTCTTCCACTAGGGCGATACTGAAAGTATCTACCAAATCTGGTAGATTTAATTTTTATTTTAACGAGCACGAATATTTTCCATAAGAATAAGATCCACATCGAATCATTATACGGTTTTGAAAATCAAGGACGAAGGGCTTTTTTTAAAATCGGAGATACATTTAAAACAAGCAATATGGAAACGGAAATAGGTTTTTCTTTAAATTAGCACATCGTAAGCCTTTGTATCTGCAATATTGATTTTAGATCATAAGAATATTTGCATTCAGAATACGAGAACATGCAGTTCGTTTTCAAAATGAACCATATTTTTTACATATAAAAATTAAAGTTTGTCTGTCTGTCTGTCCTCCATTTTCTCGAAAATTACTCGACTGAAATTTCGCTGAAAATAGCAAAGTTTGTTCTTTTAGTAACGGGAAGGTTTAAATAGTAGTTTGAATAAAATCCTATATGCAAAACTGTTGTTATAACATTTTGAAAAACATTAAACCCGCCATGTTGTATTGAGGTTAGCCCATAGATATAATACTCTGGTCAGCCACAGATTATATATTCAAAAGAAGGTTTATTTGGGTAGAATATTTTGAAAACGGAAAATACCTACTTAAGAACTTTATTATTTATATACGTTTTGAAAAAATATATGTTTGGAATGAAATAATTTTTTTAAATGAATGTTTCTTTGTTTACAGATGGTAATAGTTGTCACAAGGCATTACATTCACTGTCAAACCATTTATGATATCTAAACGACAAACAAGAATTCATTACTTCATAACTTTATTAAAATAAAAAAAACAATACAACAGTTTTGTCCCAATTTGATATTGCGTATTACCTGCTTTTGAAAATAGAACATTTTGGCTTAAACGAGATTTAAATTAGGATAACGGTACAGAGTACTGAAAAAACAGATGGTTCCGTCCCATTAAACCATTTTCCATTCGCACCCGGCAAATACACACTGCACGAGTAATAACAGTTATGTAATACAATGCATCCGAGGATTTTCTTTTATAATTGCATTACGACTGTTGTCAAGAATGCAAGCAGTCTGTTGGTAGTTGTGCTAAGCTGTCGATTTACATTTCTTTGTTTGAAAGGATTAAACATGAGCTGATATTCTGTTATTGCTTCAGTTTATGATGTTTTACCGTTCATTAGGCGGGGCTTTACCCTCTTGCGTTTACGTTTCATTCTAGTGTTTGTATTTACTTAGATACAATTTGTACTGACTTAGCTCCCTTGGAAATAATTATTAAACACTTGCACCCTAAAATCGAATGAACTTTATAAATTACTGGTTCACGTATTTGACTTTGAGACAGGAGGTTTCGGGCTCAATTCCAGTGTAACGGAAACATTTTTTCTTTCAAAAGAAAGACAAATATTCCCTGGTTACGAATAACTTGACAATGTTTAAAAATCTCCTACTACCATCACAGTAAGCGGAAGATGTTGCTTGTGTTGTAAATGGAGGACTTAGCCAGCCGAGGAATTGAACTCACGACGCCTGGGTGAGACCCAAACGCGATGCCAACTCATCCACTGACCGGTCAAACACATAATACCATATATTAAGATTGTTTTTCATTAACGAAGTGTTAACGGTCAGGTATTTTAATAAGATTAATTAACAATTTAAAAAAACATTTTTAGTTGTCGTCAGGAACATTGGTGAAATTTTTTGTTTCTTTAACTTTTGTTAATAAACGGATTTTGAGTTTTATCCGCTGTAAAACTAGGTTTTCCTTCAAGACATTTATATTTATTACATCGCGTCATCACTATTTTAAATATACTTCCTCTCTCCATATAAACCGTCTTCAACGAGGCATAAAATCTTACTCAACATTATTACGTGAACTACAAAGTAAACATTTATTATCGTTTATCGAAGAAAGCAATGACTTTGTGGCTTGATATTATAATTAAAATGAAAAATTTCATTTTAACTGTCTTTGTCATGATATGTCTCTGTATATTAATTTAGTTTAAATGTGTACGTTCCTGAAGAAGGTTGAGTTCAAGCGAAACCGGTCGATAATTAATAAATATAAATAAAATAACGTGACTTTTTCTATTTTGTTAATTTTCGTGTTGAATAATTTTTTTCCGAGCGAGGGCTCCAGTAACAAAATATTGTAACAAGACTGCATTATGGAGATGTTTGAAAGCTTCAGTTAATGGTCGGTGAACTGAGTAAAAATTTTACAACAGATAGCTGTGATGCTCAGTGAAGAGTAAAGTACTCGTACATCATAAATTGCTGTATATGCCGGGAATACGTATTCTAAAGCACGAAAATGCTTGTGGCAGTTCTAACGATTCTTTTATTAAATTACTGAAAGTTGTATTTTTATTTAGTCCTTTTGTTAATTAAAAAATTTAATGATTATTTTCTGTTTGTTTCAGAGTCTGTGTGTTGCTCGTGAGATGGTATGGGTGATGCGGGGAGCTGGGTGCTGGGGCTGTGGCTAGTGCTGCTGGTGTGGGGGCGAGCGGGGGCGAGGGGTATCTGCCCGCCTCGCTGCGAGTGCGACGACACGCGTCGGGCTGCCGCCTGCGTGGGCTCCGGCCTCGAGGTCGTGCCCATCCAGCTCAACCCGGAGGCCAACCACATCAATCTCACCCACAATCGCATACACAACGTGCACTATACTCTTGGTTTCTACACCGAGCTGGTCACGCTCGACATCTCGCACAATGAGATCAACGATCTCGGCTCCAGGAACTTCGAGTCCAACGCCAACCTCGTGCATTTGGACATAAGTGATAATAGTGTTGAAGTGCTGGACAAAAATACTTTCACAGGACTCAAATCCTTAATATCCCTAAACTTGAACATTAACAGGATCTCAGAACTGAGCATCCACGCTTTCAGGGATTTGAGCCTCTTAGAAGAACTCAACCTATCGAATAATAAAATAATTAGTTTTGACGACGGAGTGTTTCGGCCGTTGATCAACTTGAGAGTGCTTCTTTTAGAAAATAATCAACTTCTCGATATTCCGACTGAAAACTTAGCGTACACTGTGAATCTTGAATTGCTGTCGTTATCTGGTAATTTTATAGAAAATATTTCGGAGTCTGCGGCTCCGGGTCTCAGACGCACGAGGAGGTTGGAATTGGCTGGAAATGTAATATCGGTGATACACCCCGCCGCCCTAGACGGGCTGGTGGCCCTACAGTACCTTAACCTTAACGATAACAACCTGACGGCAGTTCCCACAACCGCCTTATCTAAATTGTCTAATCTGACGCATCTCTCGCTGAACGGAAATTTCTTCGAAACGATACCGCCCGTTTCCTTTCAGAGCCTCTTCCACCTGCGCCACCTCCACCTCAGCGGGCTCGCGAGGCTTTTCAGGATTGACGCCAGAGCTTTTGTAGATAACATCAACTTGGAACGGATCTGGATGAACGATAACATTCTCATTACCGCAATTCCCACTAGAACATTTCACGGAAATCCAAGGCTGACTCAAATATCGATTAAAAATAACAACATCTTTACTCTCCACGCTTCTCACTTCCCGTTGGACCAGTTGACCTCTTTGCAGCTAGCTGGAAATCCTTTACACTGTAACTGTACTATTCTGTGGTTGTGGAAACTGGGACAAGAACAAGCGAGACTATCGTTTCCTCTGCCTAACGCGACAGAGTATTCCAGTCTCTTCGTGGATTTCCCTGATATTTTCTGCGAAACTCCGGAGAACCTACACAATTCTTTACTTTTCAAAGTTCCCGAGTCTGCGATTCGTTGCTCAATCGGATGGATAACGATATTGACCATCGTATTGTCTTTGAGTATTTTGATTAGTGTCGCGGGGAGCATTCTGTACTATTTGGGGGCCTTGAAGCGATGCTCGAAACCAAAATCGAAGCACGGACTAGGCGGGACCGACCTGACCAGTGACTTACCCAGGCTTGGGAATGGCCTAATGTACGGGACTAATCATCAGAGGCCGTCAGACGACAAAATGGAGATAAACCGTTACTTAATGATTGCCCCTCCCATCCCAGATAACTACCACAGCACCCCTCCGTGGCACGCTAAGAACAAGACTCCGATGAACGGGGATTCCCTCGAGAACATGTACCAACAACTTGGATACGAGTCCATTCCACATCACAAAACAATGGACAGGCCGCATATAGTCTACGTGTAAATATGAAGAATATGTTTTGTAGCAAACATCAAATTTGTATACAATATTATAGATATACTATGTAAAGTTTTGTATGAAAATGTATGTGCGATAATACATAATATAATTTTCGCTGTAATCTTCAGTCCTTTGTATATTGTCTTTATATATAATAATATATATTAAATCATAACTTGGAAGTATTTTTATATTTTGTGTAACATATTAGAGGTAAATTTCTTTCCGTATACATAACCTAAGAATTTACCCAAAATTAAAGGAAATAATCATTGTCATGATATTTTTGGAAAAGTAATAAAACAGATAGGAACCATGTACCTTTAAAAGGCGTTAATGTAAAGTGTTTATAAACTGTAAGAAAATTGTGTCGTCTCTAGCAAATAATGAAAAAAAAAAACAGAATGTAAGGTCTTCCTAGAAAATATTTATTAAAGTATTTTTGAGTCAACCTTTTTCGGAAATTTCATGTTTGTTTGGATTGCCAAAAATTTATGTTTTTTCTGATATTAAAATTTATGATAATTTGCCCTGGCAGGTATCCAAATAACAAATTACAAGACAGCAAATGGTTTCAAAACTGCCAACTGATTTTAGAACTATTAAATTATTCAATAACGCAGATACAACTGATTTTTTTAACCAAACCAAAAATTATGTTTCATCGACTTGTGGATTGAAAAATGGTGACTCAAATTATACAAAATAAATGAGAATGATATAAATTGTAAATAAAATTATTGATAGCGGACAAAAATTCAAACCAATGTAAGCAATAAATGTAATAATATTTCTGAGAATAGTTTTAAATAAACCATTTTGGCATTTGGCAAAACATGAATAGTATTTACGTGATTCTGATTAATATGAAACCATAATAAACCTAACCAATAATTAATCATCCCCAACCCGACTGTGAACTTATTTAAATATTTACCTTTATCATACCCACCCAAAATAATGACATTTAACTTTCATAAATATATGCTGAATTCCTTGCAATATTAATTATTAAAGTAAATAAGCTTAGAACCTTTAATATAACGTGGACTGACTATGACAGCGTTCTAACAACCGTCAATACAAATTCGCTTAAAGTGTTTGTAAAATACAATTCATTTAATTTTGACAGTGTTATCGGTAATCAGTATGCCAGTTAGTTTAGGTTTCAAAATTGTATCCATACATACATGTATTATCTTAGTACCTACCTACTAGTTTTTTTGCGGTTAGAACCTTGTTATAGTAAGCTCGCGGTAAAATAAATCTGATGAGGTAATATTACTCACACACAAAATAAATTTACAAAATGTATCGTTATAAAGTAATTTTATTGTCATAGCAATCAGAATATATTATTATTATACCTATGTCGTGAAGATTGTATATTATGACTTAGCTCTTTATTCTACTCGTTAAGTTATTTCCTCTTCCCTAATCAATAAATATTTTTAATTACTTATATAAATTCATTGCTATTCTATTATAAACACTTTGTTATTTTTTCATAGATGATAAAACTCAGTTTCATCAAAAATAGAAGAAGATAAAAAATAGTTTTCTTAACGTAGGAATGAGTTGTTTTGTTATGAAATTTTTGGTGAATTAATAAATATAAAGAAACTGTTAAAAAAATCATTTAGTTTTACATGTTTGTGTAAAATCATGAATTCATAATGTTTCCTTATGTTTGAATGTGTCTCAAAAATTGCTTAAAAATTATTATTATCGTTTTTTAACAATGTTTTAACTTTTATGTATTTTCTTAAAAAAAACGTTTCACAAAGAAAGATTTTATGTTAGTTAATTATTACAACAAGAATGTGAGGCTGGATAATTATTAAATATGCATTGAAAATAACTTGTGAATTTACACACCAATAAATAAATAATAACAATTATTAATAATGAACTGTTTCATTCAAATTTTCTTTTCTGTCCTACCATACATTTTGGGAAAGTGTATACCTCAAATACAATAATTTCTCAAATTAATAAGAGTTGAAACCATATTTTTTCAGTATTAGAAAATAGTTGAACGATGCCGGTGTCACAACTTTTTCAATATGATTTTGGTTAAAATAATGTAACCCACGCTCTACGGATTCTTCTCTGATGATCTGAAATTGAATATCGTTTAAGGTGATTTGGATGGATTTTCCTTTATTGGTAAGTCGTCTATTTATTTTATTACATGCTCATATGGGCTTTTAAATGGATTTTAGAACATAATATAAAGAGCTATAAAAAGTACAGATACATAGAAAATCTAAAGCCAAAAGTAATGAACAATCCTATTCAAACGTTTAACAGTGGCATAAAATAGAAAACCCAAGCAATATTATAACACAAATCATTAACGCTTGATTACCAACGCTACAATACTACATCTTGTATTATTCATCAAAGTGCTGGTATAGATGACGCTTTAGTGTATAAATGGTGTCAGAAAATATACCAAAAATACCTCTAAACCTGTTGTCCAGATCATGCATCATATTGGTTAATGAATGAAACTGATCGTTGTTTGTTAAAGTGTTGAAGAAAAAAGTTACAGTTTGTTTTGTGTTCCTCGTATTGTGCTCAAGGAAACCTCGTAAAAGTTGTATAAGGATATTTTTTAAAGTGATCACGTAAAAATCTTATTATTTTTTGTAAAAACAGTTAACAATAAACCAAAACATTTGCAAAAGCGATGATAATAGCAAAAAATATAATTCACACGCATAGTCAGAACTTAATCGATGGTTAGTTCTTTATTTTATTATGGGTTATGTGGAAAATGTCCACATTTTCTGCAAGGCAGTTATTTAACTTAGAAAGTGTACACAGGGGCATCAGCAATAATAGTTTAGTTCTGCACCTAAGAAGAATCAGAAGTGGATTGAAGCAATAATCTTACAGTATTAATGTCCTTCAGCCGTTCTCCCCAACTTTTCGAATGATCAATCTGAGCCACCGATCAGCCAAGTGTTTTGTTAAGTATTCGCTCTATTTGACTGTCTCCAAATATTTTTTATCTTTGAAATTCCTAAATTACCTATGAAGGACTCGCCCACTTCTATGGGAAATATAATTGTACCCCCACACGTTCATAGTCAATAAAATGACAAATTTTGTATTTATTATGAATACATTTTATTTGTCTTAAATATTGTAATACAAACACTAACATTTTATATTTAAAAATGTATACGTTCAAAATAAAGTGTTAGCCTGACTTTTACTAAAATGCCGCGAAAATGGAAGTAGACTTTTTTGACGTTTGTCTTTCGTGCGTTCTTTCAATTTTCAATCAATAATTGTCAATAATATTTTCATCGTTGCTGTCTTCATATTCGCTGTCCATACCCGCTATTGGTATTACATTAAAATATCTTCATTTTCGCTCTCCATATTCAAAATTGTCAATACACAATAGATACAAAAAATAGTTCGCGAAACGAATGACGTTTGACCATAGATATCTATGACATTTGACGTTTACGCTGTCATTTGACACTTTTTATAACTAGTCTTTTACTGAGTAGAACTTTAATCCACAAAAATCGATAACTTAAGATGATCGTAAGTTTGACTGAGAATTTCGTTGGGAAAAGCGAATTTGCGAATTTGAACAGTTCTGAGGAAAAATTACGGCTCAGCAGTTGCTCAGTAAGGTTGGGAAGAATGGCCGCTAGAGTCCTATGTTCATCGCCGTGTAGATTCGAAGAGTAGAAATGGTAATTTTGCCTCATTTTTTAATATGCAAGTTAGAAATAATGTCACTAAGCGCAAACAGTAAGTTTCCGATGAAGATTTTTAATATTCAAATTGAAAAAAGTTAAAGCACTCCCAAAGTAGGAGCCCGTTTAATCAACCAAATGTTTTCTTTTCATTTCCTTCACACCCCATTTTTTAAAAAAGCATTTGAATGTTTTCATCAAGAACTCACAATATTATTTAGTGTTTATTTAAATTTATTTTTGGTGTGCAACACATAACCTGCAATTTTAAAGAAATTCGGCTCAGTTGCAAATCATTTTTTTTAACATATATTTTTTTTTAAATGCCTATGATTTTTTTTGAAGTTATTACATTTATTTTTAATGTAACAGTCCATTATTTAAACTTTCTCTTTTCTGCATTCTACAAACCTTTTTAGTACATTCTAATGTTATTACTATAACTGCTAATTACTTTTACACAACAGTTTTGATGAGTTTTATCCACTATGTACGAATACATTTGTTGTCGACCGGTCCGTGTCATTCACTGGCGTCCTTAAGACTAACTTTAATTAAACAAGTATTAATATTATTAGGTGAGTGGGGGGGGGGAGGAGTCAAACTAACAAGGAAACATGGTTAACAAAGGTAATTTACAGGGTGCTTTTATTTTTTTTACTGAATTATTTTTTGTTGTTTATTTCTAAAGTTTATAAGGCGTAAAATTTAAAATACGTGTTTATATTTTTATGTTTACATATTTTTTTTTTCTTTATTGAAGCTATGGACTCTAATAAATGATTAGCAAACTCGAATCAGTTATAATTTCGTAAACAGAGTTCATGTTAAACGAAACCTCAACGAAAATTTATTTGCTAACAAAACCGATAGCAAATAATTATTATTATTAAGTAACAAATATACATAGTGGATAAAACTCTTTAAAAAAAATGTCTAGAAATTCTTACATAGTTAATGCCCAAGAAATACAAAAAAATCACCCATACTGTATTTTCTTTGCTATGCTGTGTTATATTTATATTTCATTATTTATTTATTAAAAAAAAATGGACTAAATAATAAAAATAAATCGAATCACGAATGACCAATATTATTCAACGCAATGGAAGATGGTACTAAATTAGGAATTTGTTGCGTAAACGTTTGCTATAATAGAACAAAGTTATAAATTCTTCCCTTCTGACAAACGATACAGTGCTACTTTGTTTTATTTATTTTTATTACACACATTATTAAAAAAATAACACGTAAGAATGCTTTGACTGCCCAACTGGGAACAAATACCGTTTTAGGACAGCCAATTTGACAAGTTTAGTTCATATTAAGTAACATTCAGCAAAAAGACAAGGGGAAAAAAAACTAGTATGGTAATATAATATATCTAGAAAAAAGTATAATAATTTAGTATAAAGAGATGTAAAGAATAGTACCGAAAAAAACTTATGAACGTACTTATGAAGAGATGAAAAAAACAAATATTACAGAGGAAACAATTATCTTTATGCGTTTGATAGGTCCTGTTTGGTGCTATGAGGAAAAAAATGGGTTTAAAATTGAGTAATAAAAAAAGATAATATTATTTAGTAAAATTGATAAGATTGAGTTACGTATCACTCGACATTATGAGCCGACGACGAACATGCCCCATAAATGGGTTGCAGTAAACGATATTATTAAATAAGACAATAAAGGGTTGTAGTAAACATTAATGGCCAATTTAAAATTTTCCTGTTTCATATTCTGAAGCTTATATCAAATAAGTTTCGGACTCTTCATTGTCATAATTTATTATCTGAGATAATGTAAAAAGATGGCTGTCTTTATGCGTTTTCCGAGCAACTAAAGAATTCACAGAACTAGAGCGAAAAATAAAAAGGACGTGATATAAACGAAACAAAGCATTTTCCTTGCCAATTTTCGCCAATGCCAAATTTCTTCTTGTATACGTACATAACTGTCAAATTTATGGTTTTCCGCAGTAGCTAAATAAATTAATGACCTAAATAAAAATTGTTCTCTGTGAAAAATAATAAACAGTCTTAATAACGTTAAATACATACAAAACGTTAAATACATATAAAAAAGAGATGCGGGATGAATGACAATTTAGATTGTTGACTTATGTGGTTGTTTTATGTGATATAAAAAGGTGTATGTGACAAGGTCACTAAAATCAATGTAGTACATAGGTTATATTTTATAAACTGTTAAAAACGTAGGTCTTAGATATTAGTACCACGATGAATCGCAGTCATAGAATGGATTTAGTAGAGCAAAGAAGGTGAGATTTCTGCCCAGAAATTATTACCAAAATACAGAGTTTATTGAAAACTTTTACTAAGTTCCCTTATATGTGCGCCGAACATAAAGGGTCGTTCTTGTGGGATGTGGCATAAAATTTTTTTTTTTTTTTCAAAGTTTTCCAATAAAATCCCTCAAAGGAGGGATTGAGATAAAATATTTGAAGTGTGATGTTAAAAAAGTACAGGCAGTTAAAAAATATGCAATTATAATCTGTTAGTTTGCACCTAGTTCTTTTCAAGTTTCCTCACTTACTCCATTTCCCAATCTCTCATTGGCTTTCCCGGACCCTCCTTTGGAGTATTTGAGATATAAAAGGGAGTCCAGTTAAGATTGATATAAGCAGATTTACTTTTATTGCTCGGGCTATAGTTCTGCTGCCATCTTTATGCCCCCTATCGAGGGGAGTGCGCTATTTGGAAATTAAGTCAGCGCTATTCAAATCTGTACAAACCTTGCCAGACTTTTCCAATCAAATTAGCTTTGCGTTTAATGGAATGAAACAAAATCAAGATTTCGTGGAGGAACTCTCGAGTCCGGATTTGAAAAAATAAAAGCTTTGATTTTGATTCCTTGTGTTTGAACGATTTATTAATTTTGAGAGTCAACTTACTCTGCCAAAGAATTTCTGGCATACTGTTACATACCTAGATTACTTAGAAATTCGGTAAAAAGTATTTGGTTTGGTTTATTAAAGTGCAATTATTGCAACATTACAGAAATTAATGTTCACAAGTAATATATAACGGATTAGTTGATGATATAGGTAAACAAGATCAATTAATGCAAAACAATTTATCAATAATAATAATAATAATAATAACAAAGCATTTATATAGCGCAGTTTTGTGTTATTCCACTTCAACAGGTATATATTAAGGAAAAATATCCACTGTTAGCTTGAGTTTTGAAGTAAAAGAAAACTGTTAAATATTATTTATTTAATTATACTCCCAATGGGCCTTTACATGGATTTTTAGAACAATATAATGAGCTATAAAAAATATAGAAATTTTAAACCATAGTAACGAACAATTTCTTAAAAACGTATAAGAGGAACGGCTAAGCGGCCTGTTTCATACAAAACTTAATTTTGGTTTGGAAAATACCCGCCCAAACTAAATGATCATTTTGAAAAAATTAAACGTTTACTAAATATCTAGTACGGATTAAAGTACTTAATTTTTTTTTGTTTTAAAATATGAAATGTTTGCCATTAGAGAAATCAATTATTCATGATTTCTGAAACAACTTTGAAAATTATTTGAGGGATTACGGTATATTTCTTTTAAATTGTCTTATTTGCTATGTAAATATTATAATATAAAAAAAAAATTAAAAAACTTAAATCATCTTAAAAAAAAGGTTTTTTCGGGCCGATATTTTGCATGGGAAATTTATGACCCGACATTTTTTTTTTTAAATTTTTATTTCATTATGTTTTCATAGTAGACGTGGATTTTTTTTTAAATCACCATTAGCCCCCAAAATAATTGCCAAAGTTGACTGAAATTGTGGAAATTTGATTTCTTTAATCTTTAAATTTGTATGTTAAAAGAAAGAAAAAATCATATTGTTCTGTACTGTAATAGTTGCTATAACTTGTGATGTAAAAAAAGATCATTCGGTTTAAATCAGCATTTTTTACAAACCAAAAATTAAGTTTTGTATGAAACAGACCGCCAAAGCCATTCCTCTGAACAGTAACATAAAATAAATCTAATATTTGGATTATTCTATATAACCCAGTTTAGTTAATTAAAATAAGCGCATATAATCCTTGTTTTTATAGTTCGAAATTATTTAATCCCTTAAAAGGATAGTAATGGGGTAATAAGTAGCGTGGGATTTTAACAGATGCTGTTTTATCCTTCTTTAATATTGAAGCAATTTAATTTTCACCGATTAGAAGATTAGAGGCAAAAGAAGAGTTGATGTTTATTAGAAATATCATTACTTTTATTGTTGGATTTTATAAATTGACCTTAAAAACCTCTGGAAATGTACTTATTTTTTTTGCACATTTAGTTATTTACAATACCGCAGGCTGAAAAGTTTCCAACTTTTTGTATAGCAGTAGCTCGACGCATTTGCGTATTAATGTTTGAAATAATTTACACATTCCTATAGTGACTACAGGTAAGTACTAACAGACTAACCTAGCTAAGCAGGAAGAGTGATATTAAGAACACGTTTTCTTAGTAACATCGCGAGGAGCAACACGATAACATAACTGAAAGTCGATGAAAAGACAAGTGGACGATATGAGAGGAAACCGCTCCACATGGCATGGAAACCTTAGTGACTGGCGCGAGTGTAATTATTCCAGGCTCCAGTCTTATAAAAATTGCCCTATTTTTTTATCTTTCTAACATCTACTCCACATAAAGGGGCTCTGATAAAAATAGTTTCCTTCTCCACATAGAGGGCCTATGGCATCTTTAGGGATGCTGTATGGGAGGTATTTTTAAGATAATTAATCAGAGAGAGTCTTGGGAAAGAAAAACGTATGACAGGTGGGTAGGGATCTGCGGTTAGTGTGCTCAGGAATGACTGACATATAAAAAAAAAACAATAATAACAATAACAATGTTTTATTATCTTCTTTTTTATAACAAAATTACAAATAATGGTATCCCCACTGGAATTTCCCGTTCTGAGAATTTCATTTACAAAATATTAAATTGATGAAAAAAAAAAAAATTCTAAGGTCAGGTGTTTTAAGTGCAGTTGAGTGGTTCCGGTGTTAGTCTGTAGATGGTGTTAATATGTTTTGTATTTCAAATATCCCTATGTAAGGTATCCAGTGTTTTATTTGATTTTTAAATTCATTATCCATCCCCGCATTGCGGTGCAAGGCGATGGGTCGAGAGAGTTCGGCTGGAGAGTTCAAGGGGTTTCCTTCAACCGACCTTTCCCGATCCGGCGTACTGTACAGTTGATGGGCAGACGAATCCACCGCCAAGACCTAGATAAACCTCAACTCATGAACCCGGGCACCCCTGCTAAGTCATCAAACGTAGCAAACCACACTGGGTGACCTTTGGCAGAAGAGTTGGTAATCTCATGAATGGTTCGCGGGGCCTCCCAAATTGATTGGGCGCTATACAAATTATCTAATTATTGTTATTATCCTACATTCACATAACGATTTAGAACATAACGAACGTCTTCTTGGCGATCTTTTCTTACGTATTTCACATCCATAAACAGTTCTTACAAATTATCTCATTCGTATGTTTCTAACTTCTGACCCATTCCGTCAATAGTATTTGAATCTTTTTTCACTTACTTACTTGATAAATAAAATAGATATTCTTTCCCCGTCAATATTGGCAGGCTTTCATTAACTGGTTCGAAATACTAAAATCCATATAAATGGTACATGTGTTTGAGACGAATAGTACTTTATAAAGTAATACTTTGGAAAGAAATGGCTTTTTTTGCTTCGTTTTCATATTGCCGCTATATGGGTCGATGTCGAAAAGCTCCACAATACTCCATTTGCTTGACTAAAGAACATCTAATTTGGTAAGTGATTTTCGGAATACCCCTCAAAGTTTATGACAACATTCTGGGCTTCTGCCAAAACCGGAAGATACAAAGAATTCAGAAGAAATGTTTTAAATTAATAACATGTTGAGGGAACAAAAAGTTTATCGCTACGCCATTGTTTCTTTTTGTTAGCCGCATAAAATAAATCAGTTTAGTTTTCATGTGAAAAAACTGTATTACGAGCATACTCCATAAATAAAACATTGAAACTTCGTCGTGTAGTGGTTATAAAACTTGACTATGGAACCTGAGATTGTTGGTGTTTAATAAATATCTCGTTGAAATTCAAATGGTTGATGTCGTATACGTTACATTTAGTTCATCCATTTTAGTCTGTTTTTTTTTTTCAGGATTTACAAAGAATGTCGATTTTGACACAGAAATGTGAAACACATTTTAAAAAACTACAAGGAAACCACTTTGACAGCCTAGCGCGGAATAATCCATGTAAATATATAGATAGTCATTCCAAATCGAAACGTTGTTTGAAATGACTTTACTCGTATTTGTAGACTAGATCTGAGTATCCAGGTACTTCCTCCACCTTCCTTCTTCCCCATCTCCTTTCTCTCCTCAATTCCTTAAGCCTCACATCATACCCCAATTTGGGATGCTATATTCTTACAGGTTCCAGACGGTTGGGAGCAGTTTGGACATTTGTGTGGTATCACATAAAAAAAATAAAAAAAGTCTAATCAGCCGAGGTTGTCATTCCAAAAGCGTAGGCTTGAGGAAAATGTTAAAATACTTGCTGAGTTTGAGTTGCTCAAGAAATTGGTCGAAACAGTAAACTATACCTTTGTTTTGCATCTATATTATACTGGTACCTACTATTATTTGGTGCATATTTAAAATTAATTTAATGCATTTATTTAAAACGATAAAAATTGTAATAAGGTATTATATTTATAAAGACAATCTATAAAGCCCCCATAAGAACGCTAACGCAAGAACTTTTCAAATCTTTTGCAGTATCTAACATCCAAAATATCTATCAAAAGTTAAAAAAAAAAAAACAAGAATCTTAATTTCCACCACACAAGAGCGAACCAAAATGAATATTCCTAATTTTAAAACTGCCTTTTTACATAGAGGAATTATAAATATATCTCCACTAAGGTATATAATTCACTTCCACCGGCCATAAAAAAGGGTCAAAGAAATCAAAGAAGAGGAGTTATCCAGAATTTTGAAAAGAACTTCGTAGGAGCTTAACAATCAGTTTTTAAATAAAAATCTAGTCCACCTCAGCATAGGAACCCCTAGTGAGGAGGAGTAAGAAAACCATTACAAATTGTCTTATTAGCATTGTAATTTTTTATAAATTAAATGATTAAAAAATATACTGAAACTAACTTTTAAATTTTTTTTTAAAAGGTAGGTGCTTAGTTCCAAATAAATTTATCAAATATTCAAAAGCACCCAAAACTCAATGGTTATTTCAAATTAAATCGATCATTTACTTTTCAGGAAAATTGTTTTACATGATAATCGTTGATTTGGTCCAGCGAGATGTAATTACTATGTAGGTAAACATTGTATTTAAAGTGAACGAAGTTTGTATGAAGAATGTGTTCATGATGAATGTAAATAAATATAAAGTTATGGTGTTTCAAAGAAAGAGTACGATAACAATGTGCAATAAATTGTGAGTGACGAATGCCTCGAGTAGATAGATGAGTTTGTGTATTTGGGAAATATATTTACGAGATATTGAAAAGCTGGAAGGAATATTTAAAGAAGGGTGAATCCAGGAATTCCATAAATGGAGGACTAAACGTGGTTGGCGCTAGTAAAAATATCTTCAAAGAAGCAAGGCTAGCAGTCCACAATGGAGTGTTGATTCCAACCCCGATGGATGGCGGTGAGACATGGAACTGGCAGAGGAAGGATGAAAGCATACTGAAGCGTATGTGTGAAAAAAATTGAGATTCGCAAAATATGCAAGGCTGATGTGAGCGTAATGAGTAAGATTAAGAAAGGGATGTTTAGATAGTTTAGGCATTAGAGCGGATAAGCAAAGAAAGGATTGTAAGGAGAATACGTGACGCGAATGTAAATGAAAGAAGAAGCCGGGGACACCCTAGGAAGACATGGGACGATCAGGTGAACCAAATACTTGAGTCGGGTCATGTCAAGAATCAGAATAACAGAAGAGTATGTATGAGACGATGTATGAATGTGAATGAGCAATGTGTGTGTACAAATACTGAGTTGATTAGCTGTTCGTCCTCTCTTCCTAACTCTGCGGTGAAACGGCGTGATGATTAGTTAGGTAGTTAAATTCCGTAAACGGTTTTGTTGCGGCAATGTCAAATGGCCATTTGTTTGACTTTATTGCCCTGTACAACTTCGCACAAATTTCACCACACCCGTGCTAAATATTTATTACCTTAACGCTATTGAACAATTGATTTTTCACCTCTTATATAAACATGCAATCACCTCGAAACATTGATTTGAAATACAACAGAGGAGACCTCCACTGTAAGCAACATAATACCCAAAGTCTACTACGCCAGTTACGAGACTTACAATAACTGAACGGAAAACATACGGAGAAGCTTTCTTAAGCATATAATAATAATAATAATAACAAAGCATTTATATAGCGCAGTTTTGTGTTATTTCACTTCAAGTGGGCAAAAGTCACATATCTTAAATGGTTCGAAAACAATACTACTCATATTAATTTAATAAATACGTACATCGTGATATATTCATATTTAATTATATAGAACCGTAAAGCAGATTGATATCCCAACAAGTTAAATCAAGAAGAGATTTCTGCTAATTTTTCGATACTATTAAAGATTGTATTGACATCTTCGAGCAAAATACGGGAACAAATATATTATTTTTGTGCCAAAATTACTCTTTTCATTACGTGGCTAATAACTAATGTTTTTTTTTTGTAAAACTTATGTAAACTTGTCTCTAATGTATGAGTTACAAGATTTACATGGATTTCCAAAGATTTCTTTTAATCAACAATAACGACAATAAAGAGCAGTATATTATGTACGCGATGTAGATATCACGAAAACTATTTTTTGATTCAGGCAATAATTGGCATATTTATTAATTTATTTAATATCAACAGTATACGAGTAAATATACGATAAATAATAATAACACGTCACAGTTAACTACAAGCAAAAGAATATATCACAAATAATTTAAAAGGGTAACTATTAAATGTGGCATTAGGTCGTACAATGACTTCACAGAATATATAAATAATAAAATTTCACGATTGATATAAAAGTAAAAGATATGCGTACATATAAAACATATAGTAAGCTTACGGTAAATAAATATTAATAAATGAATTAAATAATATACTTGTATTCACCACTTTATTAATACACTGATATCTACGTGTTTTGAAAGCGATGCTTTCTTCATCAGGAGTATATAGAATACTAATAGTAATAATGTAAAGTATAGACAAATGATATAAATTAGAACACAATAATGTAAGAATATTCTTAGAATATTTATTAACATGTATATTAAATTTGAGGTATTTTTAGACAATATATTTCTCCACTGTTTAGAAACATCAGTTATTATTATTATTATTGACATAATTATTTTTCGTATACTTCTGATGAAGGAAGCTTCACTTGAGAAACACGTACATTTCTGTGTATTAATAAAGTGGTGAATACAAGGTATATGATTTAATTCATTTATTAATAATGACGCCACAAAGGGAATACCAATCGTTTGAAGAAATTATATATTAATACTGATTGAAAAGATTTTATTTTATTTTATGAACGGAAAAGCCCGTCTTTCTGGCGGAAACAACTCCGCAAAGGATTGTGAAAATCGAATTTTTAACAAAATAAAAAGAATAATCTGAAGAATTTTTTGGAGTTGGAATGCTTACTCTTGTTGACGATAAACCGATGCTTCAGTATTATGAAACCTATTAAAAACATGCAATATTTTCTGTCATTCTAAATATGTTATGTTGCCACACCTGCGACATTTTATCATAATTTTTATACCCAGATATTAAAAATACATTTTTATATTTTAGTCGACTCGTGTACGACCCGGTTGCAGAAATCTTAAAAAAATTAAATAATTGAAGTTCAAAGACGCAGGCATTGCGAGCAAATTATTCATCTGGGAAATCGTTTTTCAATTTTTGAATAAAATGGTTTGAAATTCCTTAGCTTAGAAATTTCAGAAGAGTTTCCTTGATAATCAAAGGCGAAATTGTGAGAGGTACTAAAGTTGACCTCTCACTTTAATCATCGTTTTGAATCAGAGGTCAGAATCGATTTATTTATGAAATATCATATTTCAGCACTAGGAAATAACACAACAAAAAAATATACTGCCGTAACAAGGATTAAACTAACTAACTAACCATCACGCCATTTCCCCGCAGGGTAGGCAGAGAGGACGGACCGTCCAAACAATTCGATCCTGGCACACACTTCTTGCTTCATTCACATTGTCACACACATTCTTTTCTGTTATTTTAACTTCTGAGATGGCCCGATTCAAGTATTTGGTTCACTTCATCCTGCCGTATCTTTCTCGGACGTTCCCGTCTTCTTTTTCCATGCACGTTCATATATTCTTCTTATACTCCCCTATTTATTCATTCACTCTACATGCCCAATATCTAAGCGTTCCTTTATTAATCTTACTCACTACGCCAACATCAGCATTTCATTCTTTGCGAATCCAAACATTGTTCACACGATCATAAATCTTTTTACCACACATTCCCCTCAGAGATCTCATCTCTACAGCACTCAGTATACTTTCATCGGTAAACATATTTCCCAAATGTGCAAACTCAGCCTACACCAAGTATTTAACATTATTTATATAGAATACGGTTTTCGTACTCTTTCTCTTTCAAACACCATGCATTTAGACATACTTACGTACATTAATTACTAGCTCATTCTTCATATCTACTTTGTTCATCCTATTACGAGCGACTATAGACCTTTGATACTGTTAGCTATCAGTACTGCATCATCAGCATACAACAGGCAACATACTTCCAGATTACCCATTTTCACAATTTAAATTATGATAAATATTCTAACGCACATAACTTAAAAAAATATTATACTCTTTCAAGTTTTACCCTAAAAAACTTGGTTTTAATTCAAATATTTGCCAAATAAAATATTACAGCAGCGCTATTTGCATTCAACATTATTTTTTACACTCCTTTTATTTTAACGGTCTCCGTGGTCGAGTGGTTACGATCATTGGCCACGAATCCGTAGGCTGCGGGTTCCATCCCAATCAAAGAAAATTTTATTTGAATTTTTATTATTTGAAAATTTATTAATTTAAAACAATGCGTAGTAAATTTTCGGCGCGTTTCAGAGTGGTAGATACTATCAGTATCGCCATGGTGAAAGACCACCATTCAGAATCGAAACGTTGCTTGAAATGGCTTTAGCCATGTTTGGTTACCAGATCTGAATAGCCAGATACTTCCCCAACTTCCTTCTTCCCACCTTCTTGCCCTCCTCGATACCTTCAGCCTTACAACATACCCCAATTGGGGATGACATTGACTCACTGGCTCTAGACGGTTGGGAACATTTGGGACTCTTATAATAAAATAAAAAAGCCACCAATAACAACGACATAGTGAGCTCTGCCAACATTAAATTAGAAAAATAAATTCTCTCATGAATATCTATTTTACGGCAGCTATCATCAGATTGCAACAACATTTTAATGAACAGTTATGGTTCCTTTGAATATTATTTGTAACTTTCAACAAAACAAGACAGCTTTTAAATTATTTGATCTCCATTTATCAATTGTTTAGTCAAGGATAAAAGAATTCAACAAAAGTGGGTAGATATCTTATAATAGAGAAAACTGACTGAAGGCCAAGTCGGATAGAAAAAAATTAATAAAAAAATTGTTTTTATTAACTGATATACTCTTATGCTAATATTAAAATATTACATAAATGTATGACTTTATGTTTGCCTTCGGTGAGATGAGCTTATAAACAGTTTTAAAGACATTCCATTTTCGGAATAAGTTAGGAATATATTATGAGCAGTAATTAATAATCAAGTTTCTTCAAAATATGCGTAATCTCTTTGTGGCGTCATGTTTAATAAATTAATATGAATTACTTTGTTTAAATCACTACTTTTAATATATACTCGTACATGTCTACATGTTTCAGAAGCAAAGCTCCCTCATATTATATCGTTTATCCCACAGAGAAGGGAATCAACAAAGGTGCTTTGACAGTTAAGGGGAAGAAGCCAAATTTTGCGGGGTGAGGGGTGAGTCTGGATTTCATTTTCAGTGTTTTTCCAATAAATAAATCCCGACATTATGCAGACAACTCGCATTGCAGCGCAAAGTAATGCGTCATTTTTAAAATGGTGTGGAATTTATCGCCAACATCCTTACCGTATCTACCGTGCCATAATCAAAAACTAGCCTTAATCGCCAATTCAAGTTTAAAAAAAAAATAGATAAATATAATATAAATATAAATAGAAAAATAAAAGTTCGGCTTGCACACATAAACAAAATATTTTGTTAGAGTATTTAGTTTGACCCTTTTAGAAATGTTTGTTAATTTTCTTACTGCAAAAAACGAGAACATGAACGATTTCGCGTCGTCGTCATTTCGGTTTGACAACATTATTTCACAAAACTCTATTGAATAAGCTTGAAATTAAGTGAAATAACGATTTCCTGTAAAATGTAATATGAAATTTGTGATTATCACTTCTATTTTGACACCATTTTATTGCATAAGAATGGATTATTTCGTAAAATCTTCCGATGATCATTAGACGGTAGTCAGGGTACGAGTGATAGCGGAGTTTATTAAAAAAAATGCGCGACCAAGGCTGGTGCCAAAATGGATGTCACGTGACCTTTGCCTCCACATCAAAATGGAAAGGGTAGGTTTTTCTTTGGGAATTTTTATGCAATTCTGACGTCAGTGGTTTATCCTGATTAGGGGAGCTTTGCTTCTGAAACATGTAGATATTTATATATAAAAATAGTGTTTAAACAAAATAATTCTTATTACTTTAATAATAAAGTTTATTTATTTAGCACTAGAATAGTCCACAGTGCCTACAAATTCTCTTATGGAGTCTGTATTTATGAGGTTCTCAGCTACAACTACATAATACGAGTGTGTATGTCACTTATTTTTATATTGGAAAAGAAGATTTTTTATTACCCTGTATCAATAACGGTTATATGATGTTTTTAGCAGAGAGACTTCTAAGGCCTACAATACATACCCCCATAAATACCTTTGTAAAATAATGTATTACATTTTGACTAAGAATTTTTAGTATTAGAAAGATTAGCAAAATAGTCATGCTTATTGCAAAATGAAAATACTTGATCTTCAAAACTTCCTATAAAACATCTATTTTGATTAAAACCTCTGTTTAAAACACCTCAACTAAATTAAAAGAAGGCATTGTTTTTGTTGAGCTTTTATTTATTTATTTACATACTTTTTTGAATGATTAAAAACCAAAAATTAAAACACTAGGCTGAGCTTGTTCCGAGGAGGATTATCCACCAATATCTGTTATGTATTAGTGTACAACTGTTTTATGGAGACTATAAATAAAAATTATTTTTATTCCTGAATTATAAGGAGATGAGATAAAAAGATAAAAAAAAAAAATTAGGAAAAGGGTGAATAAATATGTGTTTATTGGAAAATCATTAAATTTGAGGACCACTACCACTACGTAGGCTCACAAAAACTGCACTATCGAACCTGGAATTTCAATATATAAAACTGTTAGTAAGGTCAGCATGTCTAATCGTTGTATTAACATTTTTCAATTTCACATTTTCACTTTGTACACTAAATAGAGTTGTTAAATTGTACAAGGTTTCCATGAAACACACAGAGCAGAATAGAAATATTACAGCCTTGATGGTATGTGCCAGAAAGTTATTTAACTTTGTCGCCGAGGCTTCTATTTTCTATGACAAAAAGTAATTCCTCAGGGGCTCTCGTGATTCAGGTATTCGTTATTCGTGAGGGAATGCATGCCAGCGAGTTATTGTACCGAAACCCAACGCCGTTACCGGCTTTCATGACGTACTTACCTAAAACTGTGCATTTTGTTACCCCTAACGAAATCATGCTTATCGGACGTTGCTACGATTATTTTTCAACCCCTCTGGGTGGATATTTGAATATTACTAGGCATTAAGATAAACCTTTAAATCATAATAATTTGATTGATCAACCCTTTTATTTACAAGAGTTGGTTATAAAATAAATTTTGCCACTTATTTTAATTATCATGTTAGAGTTAATGATCCCTTTTTACCGACATGCTATCTCCCCTTTTGGAGGGTGGCAATGATGGAGCATTTCAGTCTTTTGTATGGCGAGAGACACGATGAGTTGCATTCTCTCACAGAAGTTCATAGAGAATCATGATGGAAGTTTGAGGGGTGAAAATAAAGTTAGAAGGCTGAAAAAATGTTATTATCTTACCAGATAATTCCTATCCAGAATTGAATTTAGTTTCAACCCCTCACTGTCAGAAGTAATCAAATGCAATATTTTCATCGATAGATCTGTAATTATTTTATGACGTCGTTATTAATACAATTAATAAGAAGTATTAATATTTTGTTTAAATATATAAATGTTTTTTCCCTTACTATTTAATATATAAGTATCTACATGTTGCAGAAGCAACGTTTCCCACTTCAGAATAAAAGGTATACTAAAAATACTGACAAGATAGACTCATAGCAAAAAATAGAAAAATAATATTGTGGGAATAGATAAATTACAAAAATTAACAAAAGTGATGAAAGTAGGTAAGTAATTAATTAAAAATGTTAAATAAAGAAGAGGGGGTTTGAATTATTAAAAAATAAATTTTTATTAAAAATTTAAAAAAATTGTAATTTTTAATATGAATATAAATATAATAAAGGAATTAAGAAAGCACGAAAAATATAACAATAATAGTTTTTATTAATAAAATTTACATTAATGATATTGTAAATACATTTATTAATCTGAAAATAAATAACTATTTACAAAAATGGTGATTAATAATATTTAAATGATTATTTAAAAAAATCGCATTCTTAAAAATTACAACTTTTTGTTCTATTTTTTGATCTAACGTATATTTTCAATGCCTGAAATTTGGAATTCTTTTCTATTCCACCGTCCTTTCTTTTTATAAGACAATTTATTCCTTTTATTGCCTAGTCATAAAGAAACTAAAGAGTTCGAAATGTTGTGCATAAAATCTGAAATTCCCCTACCCCTACAAATTTGAATGGGACAGGAAACACTTTTTCTAAATCCTGATGTTTCTATTTTATCTAATTGTAAACCAGTTGTATTCGTATCTAAAATTTTTAAACCTTTATTTATATTAAAATAACTACGTGTTTTCAAAATATGGTTGGCATATTCAGAATAAGTATTATTACTCAAAACACCTTAGGTGCGCCTTATCTCCAGTATTAATGAAGACTTTCCTGTTAATTATTTAAACATATTTTTTTCCACTGTTTATATACGTCAATTATTTATTTGTGGATAAAAGAGGATTTAATAAACGTTTTGTTAAACTTTTCATTTAATATATTATCTATTAATTTAGTAGTATAACCGTTGTTGATTCGAATATGTTTAATTAAGTGTAATTCTTAGTTAAAATTATTTTTTGATAGAGGAACATTAAGTAATCCGCTAGTCATAGAATGAAAAGCTGATAATTTTTTAGCAAAACGATGATGAGATTTATTTAATGTTAAAATTATGTCCTATTTAATGGTAAATTTAATTATTTTATGGAGTTTACTTAATAAATTAAGGAAAATTTTATTTTGTCTTTCAGTACCAGTTCATATACAAAAATTGTCATCTATATGAATTTTCCAAACTTTTTAATAATAAAGCATAACTATTAAAAATCTTAATCTCTAAATTGTTTAAAATATATCAGCTACTAAAAGGCTAATACTAAAACCCATGGCCAAGCCATCATTTTGTTTAAAAAGAATACATCATCAAATAGACATAGTTTTAATAAATGAATTAAAAATACACTTTGTTTTCACCACTTTATAAATACATATATAGATATCTACATGAAAACAAATGTATTTTTAATTCATCTATTAATAATGACGCCACAAAGTGAATACAAATCGCTTGAAGATATTAGAAAACGTTTTGTTATAAACCAACATGAAATAATTTTTTTAAAACCTCCGACAAGTTCTTAGTTATATTCGAATTACTAATTTACTTCATCAAATGAAACGAATAGTGCATTATTCGGAATATTCAAAGATTTTAAATGATCAACTTTAAAGAGAACTTTTCATTGTGTATTTAGGTATAAAAACATTATTATTCGAAATTATTCTATTAATTGTAGAATTTTTAATAATCTATATAATTTAGGAAATTGAAGATTTTTTACTGGCAGTGTAATATTTTAAAAAACAAATAAACAAATTACTTTCAAGTACGTGCAGGTATATCAACATTGTTATTGATGACCTGTGATTTTCTTTGAAATAACCTTATTGAAATTGATTATTTATTATTTTGCGTGATACAACATAAAGGTCAATAAAAACATGGTTGTTACCGGCTTGAACAGTGTGTGTGTGTGTGTGTGTCTGTTTAGGTTTTAATTTGACTACTTAGGAGTGGAGAAGATTAAGTAATTTTAAATAAATTGACTGGTTAAATAATTTATTTTATCTCTCAGTAGACTTCAAAACCTCTTCGCAATGGTACAATACGGGAAGTCATGTTTTGACTGATAAATTAAAACACTCATTAGTTCGGGATGAAAATGCGAAGGAGTTGTCTGAAAAATATCAAACGGTAAAATCTGTGCAAATTTAAAGACGCCAGATATCATGCCTTGATAGTTTTTGCTGCTTTATAAAGTAGAAGATTAAATAAATTATCGATAAGATAAGATAATATCAAATTTACTGATGAAATTTGCAAAACGTATTTTTAGTACGATTTTTTCACTGTGTACCTGATGAATGAAACTGTGACTGAGGGGGTTAATGTGTTACCTGTTACACTGGTTTCATTGTAAGAGTCAACTAAAATAACAATTAAAAACCCAGAGTAAACCTAAAAATAACAAGTTAACTCGGAAGTGTAAATAAAATCGCTGAAGTATTTGAACTAATCTGACGATATCGGCGTTGTATCGATACTGACTTGACAGGGGTACCTAACCTGGTACCCAGCGGCCGGTCGTGTTCGTATTGTTTGATTAATCGGTCGGTTAGGCCGGCGATAAGCGTGGTTGAGTGAGTGTTTAGCCCCCGCTATCGCTGCCGGTGGCCACCCTGACGGGGCACCACCCCGCCACTACCGCTGGGACGTTCTACCCTCCTACTGGGACGTTTTGCCCCCCAGTGGGACAATCTACCATCCACCTTCTACCTCGTGCGTCCGGCGATATTGTGCCCAGTCACGGCACCGTCACCCCTTCGTGTGGAGAAAAACGGAAAATTGAGCGGCAGATTTATGGGCACTTTTAGCTTTTTTGTGCACCGATGTGACGTTAAGAAAACGTGAGCGTAAATTGCGGAGTAAACGGGTCGAATCAAGGCCCAGACACGGTAATTGCTCTGAACACTTTTGGTTAACGATTGTTTTTGCTAAGTCTGGGTCTATAGCCTCTGTTGTTGTTTTCTTGTTTTCTCGAAAACAACGGGGTAATTTGAGGGATTTGTTTTTTAATAAAACGATTCAAATCATAATTTGAGGTCTGAGAACAAATATTATGCTTTTCAATAGTATTTATCAGCACAAAGAAAACCCTTTGTTGAAGGGATTATATTCAGAATATTAATCATGTTGTTTACGTCATTGCAAAAATACACAGAAAATCGAAATAAATAATCATTCAAAAATAAACTATTATTCGTTATTTGAACGTAAAGTTGATGTGTTTTGATTTTCACCTTAATCATGTTTTAATACTGTAGGTTATCATGCTGAATCACGGAAAACCACTTGTGATTTTCCGTGATTCCGTGTTTGTTTGTTTGTCCTCGATTTTCTCGAAAATTACTTGACCAGTTTCGCTGAAGATAGAACAGTGTATTTTTATTAGTACCGGGAAGGTTTAGAAAGTACTTTGAATGAAACCCATCATGTAAAACTG
Source organism: Halesus radiatus (assembly GCA_022606495.2). Classification (NCBI taxonomy): domain Eukaryota; kingdom Metazoa; phylum Arthropoda; class Insecta; order Trichoptera; family Limnephilidae; genus Halesus; species Halesus radiatus. The sequence goes on along the minus strand of JAHDVE020002537.1, from coordinate 60,128 downwards.
TTGCTATAACGTTTTAAAATTATTATGAAAAACATTGAACCCGCCATGTTTTATTTAGGTTAGCACATAGATATAACACTCTGGTTAGCCACAGACTGCGTATTAAAAAAAAAGGTGTTTTTGGGTAGAATATTTTCAAAATGGAAAACATGAGTAGGTACCTACTTAAGAACTTTATGATACATATATATATATTTTGAAAAAATAAACGTGTGGAATGAAATAAAATATTTTAATGAATGTTTCTTTATTTGGAGAAAGTTACTTTCGCAAATTCAAATCAATTATGGCACCCTAATGAAAAGCAAGAATTCACGACTTCATAACTTTATTAAAAAAAAATCCCGAGTAAGGCCGGGTACACATCAGCTAGTTTATTTAAATTTTATTTAAAGCACACCTAATTATTTTTGCTTAACTATACCGTACAACGATCCAAAATATTTTAAACACATAATAAGAGAAATAACTAAAAAAATTGATAATAAACATCAACTCATAAATGACCCCATTCAACCCAAGTCTTTACCCATTTAGTAGTAAAATATTAAATTTATTGCTTTGACAGGGCAAATCAAGGTAAACCCATCTTCCCTCCGAGCAGTTAATTCAGCGTTTCAGTATTCATCCAAGTTCCCGGAATTCGGGACAGAGCGGATCTACAAGAATAAGATCGATCACCGACTGCATCCCAATCCCCAACACGGCCAGTGCCGAAGTTCTGTGATAAATATCAATAGTTAATTCCAGCTTCCTTTGTAGGGCTGATTACTCACTTTGTTTCTCCGTGCAACGCCAGGGGCTAAACGCCGATAATAGATATCGATTGAACAGGCACGGCGGATACCTTTAGAGGGACTATTCCATGTGCATGTAGCTTGTTGTCCGTTGATATATGCCAAACGATTTGTACTGAGTCTTCCAACTTTTCGTTTCAATAACCTAAACTGCGAACACTGAATAGTTCATTCCCAGAAGTGTGATCTTAATAATAATAATAACAAAGCATTTATATAGCGCAGTTTTGTGTTATTTCACTTCAAGTGCGCAAACCGATTGATAAAAAACTGACATCGCCAATATTCATCTTCAAAGCCGGATTTTCCAACAAATCAAACCGGAGCATAATTTCGGTATAATTTCGTAGTTACTCACTTGTTTATTGCAAATTGATGTTTTTGTAAATAGTACCGTCTTACCAGATAACGTGTTTATGTATTTATTCAAATTGTATGTATGTAGGTAGTTTCCCCAGAATATCTTCATATATTTAGAGAAATGATTTCTAAATTTTACTATATTTATATTTTCCAAACTCTCGTGGTGTTTATGATTTAAAAGTCAAGTATTTATTAGAAAAAATTCGACATAAAAACATCAAACAAAACACAAGACTCGTATATAGACAATGGCGGCTAACTCTGATATTGGTGACAGGCACTGACGTCAAAATTCACTCTTCTCTGTGGTGACAGGATATAATTTATTTTTTCAGTTTGCGCGCGTGTGACAAACGAGAACCGAGAATATTTCGAATATTTGCCAATCGATTAAAATTTATTTGTGTATTGTACGAACATATTTTAAGTCTCAAAAATTTATTAAGAAGGTGACTATTTCGAATCGGCGCCATAGTGGGCGTTTGTGTTCAACGGAATAATGTGGATGCGCCATATGGCGCGTTGGCGTTCCATAAGATAAATTAATTGTTTTATCTGCTCAAGAAAAAATTCCGATTTTTGAAAATTGTTGATCAATTTAAGTAAGGAAAATTTGTGCTTATTTCTGGCAAACGGACACGATAGCAAAACACGTCTAAGTGTCTGCGAAGCAGAATGTTAGGCAGTCTGTAAAGCAGTGAAAGCTGAGTCACACAACATATTTTACCGTATCAAAAAATTCGCCACGTTGATTTATTTATTTTATTTTATTCTTGTTTTCTCCGTTCTAGCTTTATATCAGCTGAATAATTTTAAATTTATTAATATTTTGATTTGTTGATTCTTTACTAAACACTAACAAATTTCTCATGTGCATTACATTACGCTCGTTTCAATTCTTCAACATTAAGCCAAGACATGCATCATCCGGGGCACTTTGAAGTCCTTGTTTTAAAGTAGCAGTGTCATTAAAGCCAGCCCTTTAGCATAGCTAACTAGATTGTACTAAGGCGAATGTAACCGACAGTAGACAAATGCGTTCGAACCATGGAGACTAATGCTACGTGGAGGTTACATGAACAAAGTACGGAATAAATGCGCCTGTGAAAATAAATAAATTATTGATTTTTTTTATAAGAAAATATTAACAAATCTAAATGAAACACGAAACAAACAAAAAAAACGAAATTAATAAAAAGTTTACGGTTGCATCTGGGAATCGAACCGCGGACCTCTGTTTGTCATTCTTACCGCTGAGCTAATGAGACCTTATTAGTTTCCGTCATTTTTAACGATGTTTAAGAATTATAAATAATATCGTCAGTTAATTCCCATATTCCCGAATTTATCTGCAATCTAGACAATGCATCAGAAATACCTATCAAATTTTTATTTATATAAGAAATCTGATGAATTTTCTATAATGATTTATTACAACGATTTTAAACTATCTCCAATTATTTATTTGTCTAGAAAGAATATTCAATTTACTGGAATAACATAATAAAACTTATACCTTACCTAATTGAAGTAAGTTTTAATCACTGAAGATAAGATTAACAAATCTCAAAGGAAATCACTGAATGGTTATTTTAAGGTCTACCAGGTAAGAACTTCCCGTGCAAAATAATGCTATACTCGTATTCCCGTATGCACAAAACTGTTTGAATCAATAATAATAATAAGTTGGAAAACATGCATGGAGTTCTCCGTCATTATCCGAAGAATTTCACGACTTGGATGTACCAAATTTTGAACGCCTTTTTTAAAACAAAATCATATGAATATTTACAAATGCAACGATTTATTAAAACGTTTTATAATACAAATGGTGAATCCCATGAATGCTGTTGTATGCGTCGTTACACCATTGGTTGTGTAATTATAACAATCATCAATTCCCAATTCTCAGGTTTGAGTAATTACTAACCACCTTCGCCAGAGTTGTAAAACTATTTTTTTATATAGGATATTACTTATTCAATAATTGGAATGGTGATTCCAATGGCGAATCAGGTATGAATGACGATGGGGTGAATGTTACCAAAATCTGCATAAATGAAATAAAAAGATCGAATAAATGTATGAAGAATGGTAAGGCTGTTGGTTTCGGCAACATTGATTCTGAATACTTTAAAACCGAATAATTCTCACATGGTTATGCAAACTTTTTAACAAGTGTTTAGAGGAGGGTTACAAGCTAAATTGGAGGATGGCTGTGATCATGGATCTATACAAAGGTAAAGGGTCACTTATGGAATGTGGAAACCACAGGGCTATTAGCCTGCAAAGTTCGATATTTCGCTGTGAGATGATGTATGAATGTGAATGAAGTAAGAAGTGTATGCCAAGATTAAGTTGTTTGGCGGTCCGTCCTCTCTGCCTACCCCTGTGGGGAAACGGCGTGATGGTTAGTTAGTTATTTAGGAATGGTGACCGGATAAATAAATTGACATGAATCGGTACACTTTTTAAAAGTGATATAGAGTCATTAAAATTACGACAAAAAATCTATCCTTTTAAAATCAAATCCAACCTAACTTAATCAACAATTTTTTTTAATAAATTTTTTTCATTATTTTTTTTTTCATTCAATAAAAGATTAATTAAGTTAGGTGAAATTAGGTTTTCCGGCTAGCTTTTTTAAACTTTTAATGACTTTATCATTTTTTTAAATCTTCTAATTCTTACGTGTGTTGGCTTCAGATGACTTGAAAGTTTCAAGCCAACGTTATTAAAATAATAAAATAAAATAATCTTATAGTTTAGACGATTGTAATCGACATCGCCTGGCCGGGGCGGTGTCATTTCAAGAAGATTTAGAAGAAGCGTCCATTATTTCTCTTGCATCCTTGATTCGAACGCACCGCACGCCTACGAGTATATCTGCCCGCTGATCTTATTCCAAATGTAAATGATCCCGAGCCCCCTCCCTGCCCCATCCCTCCGCAGCCCACCCGGAGTCCCGTTTAGGGCGTCCCATTTATTTCATGTAATTGCTTACAATTTATCTTGGCACTTAACTTTTCCGGAATGGAACGCCGGTTTAATATGTCTATACACTGTTTTTATTTTTTTCTTTATACTGCGCGTTAAATCCGATGATAATTTAAAATATCTATATAGAGGCTGCCATGCCTAAAATGGGAGAAACTATACAACCCTTGCTAGCTTGGGTTTATTCTGTACTAAATTACGTATCATCCTTTTCGGGCTTCTGACATCTTCCTTCTCTTCCAATGTGTTTTACATAATTGGGAGCTTTTAAACCTCCACTAGTCATTTGTACTATGCATAAAAATACCAAAGAGTTTGTTTGAGTAATTTTACTATGATGATTAAAATGTCTACTACCCTTATCTTGTTCCTATAAGTATTATTGTGTTGCAAAATAAATTACGTGTTTAAAAATTGATTCACAGCATTGCGATGCTGTAGGTAATATAATACTAGAATGAATTTATATGAATAAAACGTAAAAGTAAATGTGTTTAAGGAAAAAAAAATAATTAAACTAAACTACAATATCCCACTACACCGTCGAAGTAATGTTTTAGTTAAGGTCATAAAATATTGTTTTTGTTAAAGTCACAAGATAATGTTTTTGTTAAGGTCATAAAATAATGTTTTTCTTGAGGTCATAAAATAATGATAGTGTAAGGTTTTTTGTAAGGTAAATGATGTTTTTGTAAATGATGTTTTTGTTAAGGTCATAAAATAATGTTTTGTTAAGGTCATAAAATAATGTTTTAGTTAAGGTCATAAAATAATGTTTTAGTTAAGGTCATAAAATAATGTTTTAGTTAAGGTCATAAAATAATGTTTTTGTTAAGTTCATAAAATAATGTTTTTGTTCTGGTCATAAAATAATGTCTTTGTTAAGGTCATAAAACAATGTTTTTCTTACTTGCCATGAGCGATTTTTCGTTTCATATAGTTTTGTGAATAATCTCTTCTTTTTAAACTTTGGTATATCTTATCTTATAAGAGTTAAAGTCACCTGAAGAAAATCCATTAATGTTCAAGAACAGCATTTCTACCTGACGTCTGTGCTCCAAAGATTTCAATCTTAATAAGTTAATACTAAATATTGCGGTGAGGTTTATTGATAATAATAAATTTAAGTAATAAACAATCTTCAAGTTATTCTCAGAATTTAAAGATTGTTTATTAGTTACTTATACATTCATAACACTAGTTGGAGAATTGGTGTCGTGAAATCCACCAAACAATAACAAGACTACCAATATTTTTTTTAGAAAAATGAACTAGATATGAAGATGAGCATTTGAATAAATGTATTATAATTGCCACGTTTTTAATACTATTATAAAAACTCTTTTTATGCAGATGTTATGGAATACTTTTTTTAGTAGTTCATAGAAAAATCACCATGGCGTTTTACCATGCGCCACGATCTCCGGAGGTGTGATAAATAAACCAGTTCCATGCAAAGTCCCCAAACCCTGAGGCTGCCTTAACTACGGAAAGATTATCCTCACATTCCACTTACCTATCCTACAATTCTATTAACGTTATTTTGCAACAAATGTATTTTTAAGACACAAAATTAACTTTGAGTAAATAAAGAGATAAATTCTAACTCATATCTTCACTAACGGTATTAAAAACTATTATATTAATTAATTACTAACAAGAATAATGTAAAAAATGGTATTATTTGTAGATATTCTCATCTATGAAGCGTAATGCACTGTAGATTTTTAAACAAAATATAGATACGTTGCGATGATTGGACCACTTAAATTTGTATAGGTCTTGAGGCTTGGTACAAGGGGTAAAAGTAATTGATTCATGAAAACCACTGTTTATTCATATGATATCACGACAAGTCACAGAATTTTAGAACTTAGCCTTACGCAACGAGAGTGAACAAAACATTTTTTTTTTGTGATGCATTATTTGGATCACTGTCACCTTGTTCGGGCCATTGGGTTGCTATGAACGATTCAAAGCATTTTGGAAGCAAAGTCCAATAATCCTCTTTAAAAATTATAATTTTAATACGTACTAAGATGTTGAAAAACAAATGAAAAATATTATTAAAAAAATAAATTTGGAAAATAAACATAACCATAACAATTATTATTTTTATAAACAATAATTATTAATCTAAAACACTCATCCAAATTGAAAAAACCTTCCGAGCAAAGATAAATGTCGCCGGCAGGACTCGAACCCGATGAACTTGATTAATAATTATTGTTTATAAAAATAATAATTGTTACCCTTTGCGCTATGCACAAAAATCTTGTCTTAAGTTTTTAAGAACTTTAGTTTATCAATTAATAACCATAACAATTTGAATAAAAATAATTATTGGTTTAAGTATCGGGTAGTGAACCTACCTACATATTAAGATATTTTTCGTCTTTTGGCAGTCATTAGAAACACAATAAACATTAAAAAAACGAAACACAATGAACACCAAAAACTGAAACACTATGAATTTTAGCGGAAACTATTCTGCTGATCAGAATAGTTTCCGCTCTTTTTTTGCTTTCTGGTTTCCGCCATTGAGTCTTCGCTTTAGTGTTGCATTCAGTACTCCATAGATCCTACTTGCTGCATTTAGACCACATTGGTTATGGCACAAGACTTGCAATGCCAGGCGTATGCTGGTTTCGTTCCACTCGAAATACTCTTTTGGCCATCCTCAAAAAAAAATCCAAAATATTGAAAATATGAAAAAATCGTTGCCGCCGTCAGACCAGTTTAATGGTAGAGCCAGAATAGCCGTCCACTGATCGAAACTTGATGTTTTTTAAAAAAAAAATTATGAAAAAAATTAAACGACTTTTAGAGTAAATTGAACAAAAAAATATCTAAAATAATAAATCACAATGCTCACAAAGAGTATTCAAACGAAATAAGGAATAAAATTATACAATCATTGTATAAAATAATATTAACATAACCTAAATGAATCATGAAAACGGAAAAAAAACGACAGAAAATAAAAAGATTTCAGTCGCATCTGAGACTCAAATCCAGGACCTCTGCTTATCCGGGGCAATCGCTTAACCAACTTATCTTATGACACCAGTTCAATTTTTGTCATCTTCATCGATATCATATCTCAAATTCAAGATTTGTCAATATTATTCTCCATTTTTAATCCCATATTATTGGCAACTATCTTTATAATGATTACAAAGTTCTTAACGAACACAAATGCAACCTAGACAGCGTCTCGGATTAATATCCGATTTTTTTATTTATATGAGACATCTAATGACTTTCTATAAAAGTCTAAAGAATATATACAATTTTTTCATTATTAATTATTTTTATTGAGATTTAAAAACCTCATTTCAATATTTAATCATTGTAGAAAATAATATTAACATAACCTAAATGAAACATGAAAACGAAAAAAAACGAGAGAAAATAAAAAGATTTCAGTCGCATCTGGAACTCGAACCCAGGACCTTATTTGTTTTCTATCGTTTTTCCCGTTTTCATGTTTCATTTGGGTTATGTTAATATTATTTTCTATAATGATTAAATATTAAAATGAGGTTTTTAAAACTCTATAAAAAATTAAAATGAATAATATTATATTTAAACGTGTCCAGAGGATCAACTTTGTCTCCGGAGCTCCAGCGATACACTGATATGTACGATATAATCTGATGGAAGTTGCAGAGGTAATGAGAATAGAGAAGCAAGTCTGGAAGGGTAATTGCTTACTTTTTGGTTGACAACTTGACGTTGTATTTTAAAACGGGTAGTTTCTGAAAAAATTAAGTGAACCATTCATTGCGCTTGTCCATTCATTGCAACCTTCCCCTATGTATATAAATAAAACTTTAAAAAAAAATTCATTTAATAATGTTATTATCAAGCTCTGTAAGTAATTGGTTCATTATTATTGTGACAGCTGTTTCACCATTCAAAGCTATTAACTTTGTTGAGTCTAGATTATTTATACAAAAAAACATTATTTATTACAAAGAACATATGTATACAAAGGAAGTTTAACAAAAGGTAAGCCAACAAAGTTACTTGTGCTAACATTGATTATATACCGTTGTTTTATTTATGTATCTAATAAGAGAAAGAAAAAAAAACAAAATAAGTGAAAAGGGAAAGAGGAATAGGAAGATAGGTTCTGGACAGGAGATGCTCTCGATACATTTTATACTCGTTCGTCAATTTGTGGTCGTACGCATTACTTCGATTCAATATTTTGAAAGCGTATTATGAAGAATGTCGATGTTGTGAAATTGTGCATTATATTGCGTAAAAATACGGCGAATCGGACGATTTATCTTAATATTGGTCCTGGATGCGGACATATGAACAAAAATCGGTTTTCAGGTTGGTCTTGATGGTATGTGGATTATTATGAAGTTAAATAAATAAATATTAATTTAATGATTTTTACAGGATATTAATTTTAATCGTCTATTTTTTGTGTTTTTTCAGAGAGAGAACTTACAACCACGCTTAAAAGCTTGTTAATTAACTGTAAATAGCTATAATGATGAACATTAATCATTAAGATTTCAAAGTAATTATAGCTTACTAAACAATAAAGTGAAGAAGCGCGGAATGAAAACAAATCTTTTCGAGCAATACGTAAATTCCAGTGAGAAAAGGGTTTCAATTTATTTATGATCGAATTTAGCCCCGAGATTATTAAAATTTAAGTGTTGTAAAAAAAAAATCATTTAGGCACCGTATAAATTTGCTGACTTTACAAAACTTCTCTATTAATTAGGCACAAGATAAACAAGAAATACTTTCCTTCCAGGAGTAGAAGTTTAAAACTGGAAGTTTCGTAGTTAATAAATCATTATTGTTCTCCCACCTTAAGAAGTAAGACTACTCGTTTATGTAAGATACATATAAATTCATAGAATATATATATAAATAAATGTAAGTTTGTTTGTTTGTTTCGCCTCGATTTTCCCAAAAATTTCTCAACCGGTTTCGCTGAAAATAGCACAGTTTCTTCTTATTAGTGACGGGAAGGTTTAGAGAGTAGATTGAATGAAATCCAATTAGTAAAACTGTTGCTATAACGTTTTAAAATTAGTATGAAAAACATTGAATGCGCCATGTTTTATTTTAGTTAGCCAATAGATATAACACTCTGGTTAGCCACAGATTGCATATTCAAAAGAAGAAGGTTTTATGGGTAGAATATTTTCAAAATGGAAAACACGAATAGGTACCTACATAACAACTTTACGTTTTAGATGTACTCGTATTTTGAAAAAAATAAACGTTTGGAATGAAATAAAATATTCAAATGAATTTTTCTTTATTTGGAGATAGTTACTTTCGCTGTCAAATCAATTATTGTACTCGAGCAAAGGCGGGTACACGTCAGCTAGTAATGAATAATAATAATAATAATAATTCTATTTTGAAACTGTTAATACAAAATGATTAAATAAAACACACTTTTTTAAACACTATTCCATTTTTTATTTTTGTCCGTGACCGGTTTCAGTCTGTGATGGCTATATTCAGACGTTATGGACAAAATTAAAAAGTGGAATAGTGTTTAAAAAAGTATCTTTTATTTAATCATAATAATAATAATTGTACGATTTGTACATCGCCGTTTCTGTGAAAAATCACCTCAAGGGCGATGTACAAATATTACTTTCTATTCTTTATCTAATTATGTGCAAACAGATCCAGAAAAACACACTTACCTGGCAGGTCGCTTCAGATGAACCCAGTTTTATTAGAAAATTTAAGCCTAGAGATGATTTGATTTTTAGAGTTGCTATTTTATCCTCCTTTTCTATTGAACTTTTATTAGAAGATTGGTGGCACAAAGAGAGTTGGTATTTATTTGAAATATTTATAATTTTTAGTACTGAAGAATATTTTTAAAATGACCTTAAAAGCGTAAGAAGTTTTTAATACATAATAATTTTTTTTTACATATTTAGTTATTTACAGTTAAAGTCTGTTTCGCGCTGTGGATGCATTTGCGCCCCAATGCTTGATTTTTTTTTTGTTATCCTATAAGTGACTTTAGGTAAGCACTAACCGGCTAGCCTAGCTGAGAATACCTATCTTCCATTTGAAGCGTTAAGTGCTGATAAGAGCAAAGTTCAATATAGCTGTTTAGCAATTTCAAGAGGTAGCGGATGTAACAATTTGTCTCTAATGACACCCACAACTAGTGGAACAATATTGCAGTGCAGACAGATGGATAGAGTGAAACAGGGTTGAATATTAAATATTTCATTACCGTTAAAATGCTAATTCAATGAAAAATAAATTATTCGAAACGTAGTATACAGTAGAAACACGAATTTCCGATAAAGCGTTAATTTTAAGTTAGAATATATTTTTTTATTTTATAAATCATGAACTTTCTAACTTTGAAGTAGCTACTTATATAAATCTTTTTTTTTTATCATTACATTATAAATAATGGTGTTCATTTTAAGTAAATTTTTTTAACCTTTATTTTGCCGTAATAACCCATCGGATACGCAAAATTTGTATCCGATAGGCAATGTCAAAAAATCATTTCTCCGAATATAAGTAGCTCTTTCGGGGAAACTGCGATAGATATATGCAATTTTTATAAATATGTAAACACATTATCTTCTAAGACTGGACAATTTACAAGAATATCGTTTTGCAAAAAAAAAGTAACTTATTACGAAAATAAATTTATTTCGGTTCTTTATCGAAGGATTAGATCGCTGGAGCTCGGCGTAAGCAAAAACAAGGAATAAAAAAATTGCCGGTAAGTGAGGTTAACAAATTTAATTTGATGTTTGGTGTCAAGTACGAAAGGATTCAGAAAACCACTTTTGAAAAATTTTAAAGTATGTTTGGATAATAATTACGTATTTGTTCAAATTTAAAGTTTTTTTTTTGATTTTTTTCTTGCCTTAGACATAGTGTTTTGTATCCAGTTTATCATTTTTAAGCTGTACCTAGCTATATAAAACTAAAATTATAAGGATCACTGAAAACAATTCATTTTTCTTTATAGAGAATCATTTTCAGAGTGGACGATGCTCCCAGTATCGCGCTGGTGAAAGACCACTATTCAGAATTGAAACGTTGCTTAAAATGGCTTTTAGCCGTCTTCGGTGACCAGATCTGAATAACTAGGTATTTTCCCACCTTCCCCTTTCCCTTCTCTTTCCCTCCCTAATACCTTCAGCCTCACAACATTCCCCAATTGGGGATGCCCTAGTCTCACTGACTCCAGACGGTTGGGAGCAGTTGTGCGGTATTCATATAAAAATAAAAATAAATAATTTTCAGTCATCGCCATAGATTCCATACTATTTTAGAAGTTTTAGCGTTCTTCACTCATTACGGAGAATGAGTAAAATCCTCGATACGGATGATTTCAACGTGTAGAATAATATTTTTGATTACTACAGGGTAACACTTACCTTTTAAATATTCACATGTTTCAGTGCACCACGATATATGTACACATATAAACACGACATATGACGTAGAAATAAAGTGATCCGTAACTTCAACTCGGGCAGCTAGTTCTCAGGTAAAACAAAAGTTCCTCACCGCCGATGTTCCTTGTATCATGTTAATTATTATTATAACAGGAATACACCAACAGCAGGGTGGCCTTAGACATTATAACATCCAATGATGCAGCAGAATGATGAAATTATAGACCAGAATCAAGACCCCAAAAATACTACCTTTCATTATTCAGATCTGTCCACTTTCTAATCCAAACACTTATCCTGACGTATTTTGGATACATAACAACAAATCATACATTTAAACGAGGAAGAACTCACACTTGCGTTCGGGCCAAACAATTTGACTCCCGCGTTATTGTAGCGCTCCAACAAAGTTTGGCTGGTATATTGTTAAATGGTTTTGCGCGATACTTCGAATTATATCTCCCAGCTTCTTTTCATCCGTTTAACTAGTATTTTACCCTCTGCTATTATTGCAAATATTAAAATATTGTTATCGCTTACTCAGACAATAACTTTATTTTATTTCTGGCACTTGAAACGAAAGTCGATTGTTCTTTCTTTGAATTGTGTGAAAACGTCATAATTCTATAGTTCTAACAGGATGGGTATATATTTCTTGCCCGTCTAGCACCCTGGGCGTCACCACTTCATCTTCACAGGTGTCGCTGTAGAATAAGTGAAGCGAGCAATCGTCTACAAGTGTTTGAAAATCTGAAGTATTTGAGAGAATTTTTCACCCCATCTATGCAACATATGGTAACATCGGTTACTATTACTTCTTTAAAAGAATTCCCAGAAAATATTGGACATTAAGAACCCACGCGGTTTCTCAGTTGGGTTAGACACGAGATGTGAATTCCTCACTTTAGCCGCTCGATTTTCCTCAAGGCTTATAAACGAGTATCGATATTATTTTTATAAACAATAATTATTAGCCTGAAACACTCATCCAAATTGAAAAAAACCTTTCCGAGCAAAGATAAATGTCGCCGACAGGACACGAACCTGCACCCTTGTGATGTCCGGTCAGATGCTGTACCGTTGAGCTACGTCGGCTTATCGCAAACCCGCCAAGTTAATCAATATATACTAGTGTTTCATTCAATAATTACTGTTTTTATTATATTTTCACCTGTAAACTGTCCTGTCGGGACATTTATCTTTGCTCGGAAAGGTTTTTTCAATTTGGATGAGTGTTTCAGGCTAATAATTATTGTTTATAAAAATAATTGTTACCCTTTGCGCTATGCACAAAAATCTTGTCTTAAGTTTTTAAGAACTTTAATTTATCAATTAATGAGTATCTATATATTTGTCTAATTATAGTACATATATTTAGTGATTCTTTTTACTCCAGAAAAATTTAAATTACATTTTCACTTAACTACAATGATTACGTAAATAAATACATAACAATTTCATTTACATTTTGATTATTTTGTTAATTTAATTTTTACATGTACGTAGGTTATAAAACAAGTTTTTTTTTATAAACGTTAAGAAGAAAAAAACATAGTAACTGTAATCATCAAAGAAGGTTAACTAAATATTATATACATAATCCCACGTAGTATAATTAAAAATTAAGAAAATGGGCATCAAAAGTAGATAAGATTGGTATATTGTATTTCATTCGTTTTTTTAATCATTTTTATGGTTGAGGAATAACCTCAGGATTCTCTTTAGGTCCCGAAACGACATCAATCTAGGGCACCACTCTAACCACTGAACTATCGCGTTAACATTTAAATCTCCATCAAAGTACACCCAATCCCTCAACTTTAATAATAATAATTATTATTATTAATATTTCTTCAATTAATGCACCAGCACTTTGTGGTGTCATTTTAAATAAAATGAATAGGAACTGATTTTGTTTACACCACTATTTAAAAACATAAATTTCTTCTTGTTTCGGAAGCGAGGCTTCCTTCATCAGGATACACAGAATACATATATAAATATTACTTCTAGAAAATATTTGTAATTTCTCTCTGCTTACTTTAACTATAACTTCAACATTTACTAATAATAAACAAAGAATTCTGCTTACTTATACCATAATTCTGAAATTTCCATTAAATATTGTACTTTCTCGCTGTTACAATACTTAAAATAATTAATTTTCTAGTACTCTTATTTACATTACTCATGTTACCCACACACGGGCAGCACCTATGTGGGTTCCCATTTGTTATTATTATAATTTAAACAATCATGTATGTAAAAAAATTGCTTATAATTTATGTTCTACTTTATTTTAAAACTATGGGAAAAAAAAGAAGAAAAAAAAAGTAATTAAGTATTAGTGTAAGACATTATATTAGTACAATGCGTATTTTATTTTTTTAATGTAACTCCACACGAGAGACACTGAGGGAAATAATTTCCCTCAAGGCCTATATCATCTTTGGGGATGCTGTGGGCAGAGTCTTTTAGAGGATAGGAAGGAGTGAACTTGGGTGTTAAAGAGACCCACGTTGTAGGATAAAGGAAACACAGATGTCGGCAGCTCATTCCACAGCCGAGCTGTTGAACACAAGAACGAGTAGTATGGTAGAAGCGATCCGTTATAATTTGACAAATGTCAACCATCTGCAAATGTTGGGCGTGCTTTTGGCGTGTTTCCCGACTATGCACCGGTGCCGAAGGAATAAATGATGCTAATTCCTCACAGTATCTTTTATTAAAATACCGGTAGAACAAGGACAGCATTCCCACCTGACGTCTGTGCTCCAAAGATTGCAGTCCGTTTGTAAAGGCGAATCTATCAAACGGGCCGCCCGTTTCTTCACAGAGTTAAGAGTTTTTTTCAGATATTTTGGGACTCTCGACCAGAGTTGGCTGCCAAATTCTACAGTGGGGCGCACTTGCGATTCGTACAGGGTCAGCAGTTATGTACTATTAAAGTATCTGCGGGCTCTGTACAATACGCCCAGCTTCTGAGAGGCTAATTTTACTCTGGCTTCGATGTGTCCTTATGAGGGAAGCTTCGTTTCTGAAAGATGTTGGTATGCATATATTAAATGGCGGTTTAAAGAAAATCAGTCCCTATTCATTCTATTATTATTATTTATTTATTTGAAACGCAAATTACTTTGACTGACTAAATAGGAAAAATTCTCTTTTTAGGACAGTCAAATTAATGAGTTCAGTTGATATTAGTGCCACTATTCAAATTAAGAAGGAAAAACATAGTATTAACATAGATAGCAACACAAATTGATGCACGAGTATGAAATGTATCGAGAGCATCCCCTGTCTCGATCCTATCTTCCCTTTCCTTTCCTTCTTATTTTGTTTTTTCTTTATCTTGTTGATTTCATAAATAAAACATTTGTATTGAACTACTGTTGGCACAAGAAACCTTACCTTTTAAACATCCTTTGTATTTGTAATAAAAGCTCTATGTTTCTTACAAATAAATAATTATGTGGTGTTAAAAAAAAAACATAACAAATACGTATAAAGAGACGTGAAAAAGAGTACAGATGAATAAATTATGCTAACCAGATTGTTTAAGTATAATATAATTCAACATCGAGTAGTACTTAAGTATAAAAGAGATGATGTACAAACGTATAGAGTAGTCATTTAATACCAGAAAATGTAAGTAGAGTATAATATTTTAGTACTTATAAAGTGATAAGAAAAAACAATTATAATGGAGCAATCTATTATGTATAACAATTCAGTATTTTTCATATTAGCCGATATGATTTGACACAATCTTAAAGTAAAGTATTTCATCACAGAAAATAGTAAGTAAGACGGCAGCCTGTCTGACTTATGGGCAACTCCTCAGGTCTCGAAGTTAGTTGCTCCAAGATAAACTTCGTGGCTTGCTCCCGGTTCCTATAAACATAATTCATTTTCGTAACCTCAGTTAGCGTCACTTCCACGTCAGATGATGTTTAATGAAATTTCACACACGAACCCGTCCCGTAACTTTGGCATTGTACCGCGAAACTTTTGCTTCCGAAAGAAACTAATTTGATTTCTTGCATTATTTACTACGGCAGACCGTCCGTCCCGTCACCTAAAGTGTCCGCAGACAAATAAATCTGATTTCCACTTCATTGCTTACTTGATTATTTTTATTGCATCTTATGGCAACAGCAGAAAAGATGACAATGGGTTTTAAAGGTATAACGCAGATACAGAAGAGGACATCCAGAAAGTATGTAAGTTCAATAGAACTTCATTAAATTGGACTACGAAAGGAGTTCTTGAAGACATCGAGAAAGTTGAAAAACAAAGTTGGGGAAAGCAACTCCAAAGGATGTGTGAGGAGAGGCTGCACGTGTTATGGATGGAGACCACTGAAGTAGCCAAGAAAATAATATCTGAGGGTACCTTATCAAAGCGATGAATCCCCCACTCGAATAGGATAAGAGTAAGAAGTAGATATAGAATTAGTTACGAGTGTGCAACATATTCTTTTTTAGCTCAATAATTGTGTCATTTCTTATTATAACTTATATACTCGTACAACGTTATGTGATTTTTTCTTAACCTACTGTTTTATAAATCCTAAAACCGAATTTTTTTTCTATTTCACTTTTTTTTCTCAGAATTTTTTTTTGAAGGCATTTTAATGAAAAAGAGTACTAAATATTTTAAATACTAATGGTGCCTTCAAATTGAAATATTCCATTTATCTAGTAGTATGCCTGCCCTATAAATTGATTTCAAACACGAGTTTCAAAGGAAAATTGTTAAATGAAAAGACAAATTAGAAATGTTTCATTGTTCTCGACGAGGCTTTGACGATGTTCATTTTTTAATTGGTCAAAACCCCGCCCCTCCCCTTTCCGGATGACTGCATCCGATTGATATTGCTCAAAGCTTTTTTTTTAAAAAAGGAGGTGCTTATTTATACTCTCTATTGATTTATTTCCATGGATAGAGGATAGAGTTTTTTTTTAAATTCCTTTCAAATTTCGCAAATTTAACAACCCATATATTTGTTAAGAGATATATACCAGGCCATTTACTAAGCTGGATATCAGATTTGAATATAAAATCGATGACGGCCTTTAAAATATTCAAAGTTTTGAAAAATTATTAAGCATTTAAGATGTTACAATATTGCATGTTGGCAATAATAATAAAAAATAGGTAAATTAGAATCATTAGAAATTAATCGACTGATAAGCAAAGTAGAAGAAAAGTACGTGATGAATAATCAATTAGAGAAAAAAGCTGACTCTCCTCTAATATATCCATTATAGTGTAATCTTATTTAAATGCAGTAATAGTATATAACCATGAATGTAAATAGGAAGCACATATAAAATACCAGGATAAAATGTAAGTGGGAATTTTGTCGCAGACGTCGAAGGCGACATCTAAGAAGGATATTATCCTGATGTGTACCTATTATAACATAATAAAATATTTTAAAGACCCAACAAAAATGTACCTGGTTATCCGTAGTTCATGTGGACAAAAACTGCTATTAAATTCATCTTAGCAAACAAGACGGAAATCACAGGGAAACAACTAAACTAGAAAGAACCATCTGTTCAAATAAAAGCTAACACGAATGCCATTATGTAATTTAAAAAACCCATAGATTCAGTAAATATACACAATGTACTCCGTCTTCCAGAGAGTAATAAACCAGCTCGAAAGTAGTTTTTAAAAACATAATACTAAACAGTACCGTTAGTAATAAAACAAATTTCAAGTCATAAATAAACACTATATTAGAAAACAGGGGAACTCTCTCCCGACATCGATGCTATATATACCATAGATTTAGTATTCATTGTGCCAGTCTGATGATGCCCGTGATAGGATGAAACTGGTCCAGTTGAAAATAAATAAGTGGAACGTAGTTACAAAGGTTTTTTAATAAAAATAAAAACAATTTAGTGAAAATAGACTACGCATAATAATAATTAAATGGGTGAGTGAGACAACATAAGAGAACAATCCATAACTCTAAAAATTATACTCACAAAACATTGCAGGATTCACTATTTCTCTTATTCATATAGAGGTGTATATATTGTTTAGGTGTCTGAGGATATTAATGTATGTCCATGTGTATATGTATATATGCTTAAGGGTGTGTTTATATGTGTGTACATGTGTGTGTGTATATGCGTGCATATATATATTCATATAAATAAAATAATATAAATGTTTATATAAATAATAAGTAAAGTTTATATATACTAGAGTAGCTTTTTGTATGTGTAAAATAAACTATATTCGAAAAAAAATTATCATTTTATGAAACACGAAATGCATATTTTTAATTTTCTATAAAAATCTATTGATGCAAAGTTTATCCACGAAATACACACTTAAAAAACAAAACATATTTTTAACTTGAGGGCTCTTTGTTTTTGTGGATCTCTGAAAAAAAACATTGTTTTTTCGAAATCCAAGTGTTGAATAATTGAAGTTAAAATTATTTCCTTTGAATTACGGATCGCAGCAATAAAAATCGTACGAACTGCCTCTTTCTTTGATGATTGTAAAATGGACAACACGAGAATAAGAAAATAAACAAAAAACAAATAAGGACTTGAGGACATGGTTGAGGAGAGTAATAATATTACTTTATAGACCAATGTAATATTAAAATAATAAATCAATAATAATAATAACAATTTTTTATTTTTTTTATTTTATTGTATAATATTAATTATGTACATGGGAACTTATATCCGCTAAGCCACTGCAAGTAGCTTGTCAGCAGGAGTTTATTTCAACAACATTATATAATACAACTATAAATAACAATCATCATACGAAGGTAGGGCAAAATTAGGATATAGAGGCGCATGCATGTTGTGATCAATGCAGTACATAAGTTGGAAAAAAATCGAACAGAAAAAATAACGAAAAAAACATTACAGTTTTGTAATTGAGATACTAGAGTCCAATTTTATAACACCGATTTAAGTAATATTATAAAAATATCAATATCATAAAAAATATCTAAATTATAAAAGTACTAATATTATAAAAATATCAATATTATAAAAATATCAATATTATAAAAATACCAATATTATAAAAATATCAATATTATAAAAATATCAATATTATAAAAATATCAATATTATAAAAATATCAATATTATAAAAATATCAATATTAAAAAAATATTTTAAAAATAATAATAATAACAATAATAACATAATAACATATAATGATACGATGATACACAAAAAGGAAAATAGAAAATCATGTATAACAACAGGTAATATGTAAAGAATAGAAGTGCATATTTATAAGTCGATGTTTCAGATAACTCGCCAGACTAGCCCATATCAAAACAGTAATTTTTCATATTATTTCAGTATACCTATGAATATATACTTATCATAAAATATGTTCAGTAAACGGTTAAATCAATAATTTAGAATTTGGTGAGTGCACCGGTAAAGACCATATCATTACTTTTAATATATAAATGCATTTCCTTTTACTTCAAATCCAAAACTTTAGATCGATGACTAAGCATCTTCCACGTGTTTTATTTAACCCTTCTTGTCCATTTCGCCGTCACCCTCAACTCCCCCATTCCCGTGTAAAAAACAATCTATATAAATCACTATTTTCGATTCAAAGTTTTTTTTATCGATTTTAACCCTTTCCGAGCTGAAACAATGAGTGAAAGAGATACAAAATGAAAGAAAACAAGCAGTCATAAAATATTTATTTGATATACTTTGGTATACTTAGTTTTGTTTTCATTGCTTTTTTTCAAGCAAAAAACAATTTATCTCTAAGGATGTATTTCACGTAAAATGACAATAATCTAGTTCTGCAAGTATTTTTAGTTGTTATTATTGTGACAGCCGTATCGGCGTTTAAGGCCATTTTCAAACTGTATAACAATAGCATTATTGAATTTGATTTACATTAAATTTTAATAAAAAGCTAAATGAAAGGCTTTTTTCGTTTGTATTATATAAACAGCGTTTTATCCCTATCTCTTTATATTATTTGTCGATAAGGGGGCTACGTTTCCTCCTTAACATCTGAAAAGAGTTCGAACATGAAACAAACATGTCGTATAACCCAAAAAAAAACACAACTACTGATTATCAGATATGGATAGGGCCCAAAAAGCATTCCATCAGCTTTTTTGAATGGCGAGACTCAATTTAGCACCCACTCTGTCTCTTTTATACTGTCTGACATCGTATATGAATATCGTCATTACATGATGATGATGAAACTAATTTATGTAATTGAAATTTAAGTAGAATATGGTGAAACATTTCGATAATGAAACACGCCCATATCGCAATTATTGCATTCTTCTTAATTCTATGGAAAATATTCTAAAATCTATATATTTTCAAATATACGTAGGGTACGAAAGGGTTAAAAGATTTTAAACTGGTTTGGTTAAGGCAGTCCATTAAAACCCGGGTCTATGATCAAAGCATCTCTACTTCTAATAATTAGAATCCACTATTTATCGGTGGGTAGGGGTGAAGTAAAACTTTTTCGCTAATCATGAAGTTAATTTGCATGTTTAATTAATCGGTTTGCTCAGTCGACAGTGACAGGTTTTGTGGCATTAAATTGCCTTTTTAATGGGGGGGAAATCTACACTCTACATGTCTTGTTCTAATTATTCCTGACTAACTAACGCCGTCTTGGTTTGGTCGCGATTGCTCGAGGAGGAGCAGTTAGCTTTACGATCAAGCAACCACCCAACCATATCAGGGGTGGCCAATTTTTTTTTTCTAGAAGGGACTAACTGATAAATTATTTTTTTGCAATCTTCTGACATCCACGTGATGATGAAATAACATTAAAAACCTATTTCGAATATACACCCATATGTATTTGGAAACAAATATTTTAATAATTTTTTTTGGAATACCTAATAAAGAATTGTCGATTTTTTTATATTTTTATTTTTAATGGAAATCAAATTTAACAATTTTATTATTAAGTTCTGCAAGTATTTTCGTTTTCATTATTGTGACAGTTGTTTCAGAGTACAAGGACATTTCCAGACTAAAAAACTGACTAACTGAGCAACAAAAACAGAAATAATTAAATGGCGTTCTACGAAATAAACACAAAAACAATTAAATTTAAAAAAAAAAAATTAAAAAAAAAAAAAATAAAATTAATAACTAATTGAAGCTCAAACATAAACCTCATTGCGATATATTTTTAATCATTGAAGATATATTAACAACTTTTAGAATGTAATATGAAAC
Organism: Halesus radiatus; assembly: GCA_022606495.2. Classification (NCBI taxonomy): domain Eukaryota; kingdom Metazoa; phylum Arthropoda; class Insecta; order Trichoptera; family Limnephilidae; genus Halesus; species Halesus radiatus. Next base: position 39,288 of record JAHDVE020002537.1, on the reverse strand, counting down.
CGAAATATACAGAAAAAAAAAAAAAACGGCAGCAGTTCCCATATAAATAAAAATCCGATGGGTTCATCCGAGACACTATCTAATGATTACAAATAAATTCGGGTTAGAACCTTAAAAAAGTTAGAAGCCCAAATATTTGGGAATTAATTTAATAAAAGATCGCAAGAAATATAAGTACGATACCGAAACAAATAAAGGGATGTATTGTGGTATAAGCCTTAGCTCAGTGGATTAGAGCGCAGGGTGCCGAATAGATCATGAGGTCCTGGGTTGAAGTCCCAGCTGCTACCTTTACCTTTTTCTTTTCTGTTTCTCAGAAAAATGCAATGCATAAAGTCCCGATAAACTACTTTTTTATAATTTGTCTAACGAGAGATTGTTATTTAAAACTTAAAATTTACAGACAAGGTTACAAAATATGTAAAATAAAAACATTAAAAAACAATATAGAAAATAAAAACACAAAAAAAACACATGCAACAAACACAAAAACAATAAAAAAATCAGTAGGTGTTGGACAGTCAGGGTCAAGTAGGGACAGTGGGTGGTTACTCGGGTGAGTGAACAGTGACGATATGAGTGAAAAAATAAAAATTACCAAAAACAATTTCACCGGAGACAAAAACTTCACATATATTTAATACTCCAAATACGGTCTGGAATCACTGAATAAAGATACGCGCTGTATATACGAGTATATAACAGTTGAACGTTGTTTCAAAGTGGTTGAGACTCTAAGTACGGCTCTGATGAGATACCAACTTTCAGAATCGAGACGTGTTTAGAGAACAGATCTGAATAACCGGGTACTTCTCATCATTCCCCTTTCCGCTACCTTCATTCTCACAACATTCCCCAAATCGGAAACGAAATTGTGTGCGGTAATACTAAAAACAAGACGAAGGAAGACTGATGAAAACCTACATATAGGCTGTGAGAGTAGAGCCTCCAACGTAAAGCAAGAGGGGGAGCTTACACGCGAAATGTAGAAGCAAAGTGTCACCGATCAATCTAGGAAAGGGCATGGAAATGATAAAGAATTTAATATTTTTTTAATCTTTAATCTAGTTTGTCAGAATTTTTCCCAGTGCCAAAATTATTGTTAATGCTTTTCCATAAAAACGTCTGAAATATTAAAAGGTCAGTTTATTTCCGAAAAGGCATGCCGAAGCGATTTTAAATTACTGTTTAAAAAAGTTATTCCTTCCTAAAATATTTTTTTCACGTTACTTATTGTTTCAATCCCGGAGGAATATATCATTTCGGAAGATCATTATTTTCCACTGGCAAGTTATAAGAATGCCCATTAATCTCCCCGCCGCGAAGTCGAACTTCCCGAGATTTATAATTTTCTCTTTACGCATTTTAATTCGCTTCATCGTGTTTTTCTTCGCTTCGTCCAATCACTCCCTTCATAAATCTAGGGGAGTGGCTTGGCGTTATTCACGGGTATAAAACAGTGTGGAGACAGTGAGAATTCTGCTAATTCGGAGCGAGAATTCTGCTCATTTGCAAGTCAAAGATGTAGTTTGGAATCAACTACTCGGGGATAATAGGGATTTTTCCCTTGCTGGGGTGTCCCGTTGGCTGGACGAGATATCCTTACATTGAAAAATTTCCATTATGGCGAGACCGGCATCGTTAACCCATTGTTTCCTTCTGTGGAATTCTACGAATGGGGCAGCATGGCGCCAGAAATATTATTATGTTGATACTTGGATTGGCAGCTTTCAGTATGATGAAGTCTGCACATTTTTCAGAAGTCATCTGTAAAGTTATCGTGAAAAAGGTGATTTCTCTTACATACGAATTGTTTTATTATATTTTATATAACATTAGAGTTTATAAGTAATGAAAAAGGTGGAAAAAAAGTAAAAAACTAAGGAGAGCGATAAACGAGTGGTTGCAAATACATTTTACTGTTGGGTTTTTACTATTTTGACGTGGAACACGGTTTGATTACGGAACAGATTTCACTAGGTCAGTTGTCAGTTCTAAGTTTTTAACAGTTTCTAAGATAGATTAATTTTTTTTTTATATGAATACCGCACAAGAGTCCCAACTGCTCCCAACCGTCTGGATCCAGTGAGACTATGGCATTCCCAATTGAGGAATGTTGTGAGGCTGAAGGTATTGGGGAGGGGAAGGAGAAGGGGAAGAGGGAGGTGGGAAAATACCTGGCTATTCAGATCTGGTCACCAAACACGGCTAAAAGCCATTTTAAGCAACGTTTCAATTCAGAATGGTGGTCTTTCACCAGGGCGATACTAAGAGTATCTTCCACTCTAGAACGTGCGCAAATATACTATATATTATTTTAAATCAATTAATTGTGAAACAGCACAAATTAATTAAATAAAATTTACTTGATTTGAACCCGCGACCTTCGGATTCGTAGTCGAGAGCCTTACCCCTCGACCATGGAGGCCGTCAGTTACTATAAACTCGGATTACCTATTGAAATCAAAATTACCAATTACTTATTAATTGTTTTTGTTTTTAATTCGTAGAACTCCATTTAATTTATTTTTTTAAATTTAATGTAAATCAAATTTAATAATCTTATTATTAAGTTCTGCCAGTATTTTTAGTTTTTATTATTGTGACTGCTGTTTCGGCGTTTAAGGCCATTTTCACACTGTCCATTTTCAAAAGGCCATTTTAAAACAGTGAAAAATGGCCTTAAACGCCGAAACAGCTGTCACAATAATAAAAAACTAAAATTCTTGCAGAACTTATTAATAGCATTATTAAATTTGATTTACATTAAATTTAAAAAAAAAATACCAATTACTTAATGAAAGAACTAAAATTGTTAAAACTTTCTGATAGAAGACTTGTTTCCGACCAAACTTTTATTTTTGAAATATAATATAGACACCCCCGATTTAGTCAGTTCAATTAAATTTAATATTCCAACTATAGTCGATCAAAATATTTATCAAACAGTAATAATAATTTCAAAGTCATTCAAAAATTCACTTGTACCTAGATTTCACGAAGAAGGTTTTCACGTAGATTTCAGATATATTAGACATGTTCAACTGCACGGAATCCAAATACAAAAAGACTATTATTGTATACATCCTCAACAATTATTAATAAGTTGAGTCTAAACTCTAGAGTCTATTAGTTAATTATAAAGTTAATTATTAGTGAATGTTCTGTATATTTTGTATATTCGTCTTGATTGCAAATAATATGGGTGTACTTATATTATGTTATTGCTGAATTTATTTGAAAGACATTAATAGTTAGTTGTTGTATTTCGTGAGGGCTATCTATTCTATATACGTATTTATTATGACGGGTTTTGCACCTGTGTTATTTGAATTTTAAAACAAAAATGTACAACATAATAAATAAATAAATATCTCATAATTTTAGAAAATAATATTAACATAACCAAAATGAAATATGAAAACGGAAAAAAACGACAGAAAATAAAAAGATTTCAGTCGCATCTGGGACTCGAACCCAGGACCATATTTATTTTCTGTCATTTTCCCGTTTTCATGTTTCATTTAGGTTATTTTAATATTATTTTCTATAATGATTAAATATTAAAATGAGGTTTCTAAATCTCAATAAAAATAAATGAAAATTAAACAAATATCTCGCTGGGCTTTCAGATGAAGGCAAAAAGTTTAATCTATGATTTGACCAGGCTCTTTTCATCGAGCACATACATAGACTGATATAACGTACGGATAAATTTAAAAAAAAAAGGAAAACATAAAAAGAACTAGATTTCGTTTCAACATTTACCTACTAGAGGAGTGTAGTTTACAACATTCTGCAAGCCGCGTTACAAAAAAGTTCACATTAGATTGGTAATACGATACTGTAATCAATAATACTGTATATTAATATCATTAGTATTAAGTGTTTAGTTATTCAGCAATGATTACATGACTTAAAATTAATTAAATGTATTCATCTAGAATCCATTGCTCTATAATTATCCACCCTTTAACTATCTATTCCTTTGAACGTTTTAATTGTAAGTCTATTTGAGAGGAATGCAATTCCAGTTGACGACTATTATTTGAAAAGCGGAACACGGCAAGTCCCATTAATTAATTCTATATATATGTAGAGGTACTTATTGATTAAATAAGTATAAAACGGGTAAAGTTGTAAATTGCAATGTAATACGAGAGTTGATTCGATAACTGATGCTAAAAACAGGCAGCCAATACAATATCACCTTTAATTCTACCGGAAACTGTTGTCATCTAATGTATTTTTTAATAATATTTATGTGAAAAATTCCATCATCTAATTTTTGTGTATTTTCCAGATCAGTCAAACAGTGATAGACGTGAAACTAATATGATCCAAATAAACATTAAAATATTTGAAAAGCCTACTTGAATTTGACTAAAATACTATTTTTTAATACATGTACGTAACGTGGCATGTGTGTATTAAAATTTGTAGAACGGTTTATCAATAAAATATATATATATATTTAACGTCGACAAATTAATAAAAATACTGTAATAGGTACGTAAAAACTTCAGTAATAAGAATAAAAATGTGTTTCTAAAATATGACTGATTTGACCCATATGTAGGCTCAAATGCTTTTGTTATTTTAGAAAAAAACGTATTTTTCTCGTATCAAAGACAGTTTATTTTTATGATCGGGATTGCTATGTAGCAAGATATAATATAAATAAATTTAAAAAAAACTACTGTTTACACCACTGTTTTTTTAATATATTAATATGAACATGTTACTAAGGCGAAGCTTTCCTCATCAGGATATACAGAATACTGTTAAATTATGACAAGTATAGTCTATGCTTGTTATTATTTTTCGCTTCGCTTTCGTAACATCTTGATATTTATATATTAAAAAAAGTGGTATAAAGAAAATAATTCTTACATTAATAGCATATTGTCATTTAAAAAAAAAATTATTATTAATTTAATAAATATGAATATACAAAGTGATTATATATCTTCTGAAGAAAGTAATTCTAACTAAATTATTGGCATTGACACCACAACATAACCAAAAAATCTATTGAAAAAAATAAATATTTCCTGTCGTTTTACAATAGACATATATAATACCCCAGTAAAGGTAAAATATGCATTTGGCATCTGCAAAGACTGAAAAAATTCAACAAAGTTTAAATTTATTCCTCTGATTTCGGCCTCACACAGTTTGGTGGCCATTAAATAATGCAAAGTAAAGATTCTCCCCCAAAAGTTAGGTGCTGAAACACCAAGTGTAAGTCATAGATCATTTTATATTACTTCTGGGGGAATCCTAAGATTAAAATGCATTTTTAAGGTTTATGGCAACGTTTCAGGTTAAACTTTATCCCGCCGAAATTCAGAATAGGTGAAGTTCGCACTATTACTTTTGAAGCCAGTTTAGAAATATTTTGAAATTGGCAGATACCTACTGATTACCGTAGCAAACCAATACTTTTGTATGTTACCAAATGATTTCCTATAAGTTTCTATTGTTTTTTTAGCAAGTTACAGGGAGAACTTAATCCCTTTGTCTTGCAAACTGTAGTAATTTCACCTGATAAATTAATTGACTTAATTTTGAATTTGTGGCCAAAATACCCATCCAAACTGAATGATGTCTATTTTTAAATGAAAGATTTAGTAAATATCTAGCACGAATGAAAAGTATTTTATTAATTTTTCTTTTAAATTATGAAGTGTACGCCAAGAAAAAAATTCATGGTTTTACAGGCAACTTATAAAATTATTTGCGGGTTTATTGTATTAAAAAAACATATTTGCTATGAAATATGATTACGTATCAAACAATATAAAAACAAAACATTAAAAAAAAACGTATTTTCGGGTCGATATATTAAATTATTTACGGCAAATTTTTGTTCCAACGTAAATTGGTCATTTTTAATTTAATGTTAAGTCCACCATGACGATTACTTATTTAATATTTTAAAAAAATATATTATATTTCGTTATATTTTCAAAGGAGACGAAGTAATTTTTTTTTTAAATCACTGTTAGCCCTCAAATAATTGTTTAAGGAGCCTCTAAAGTTCAAAAAATCAATTCCTTTAATGGCCTATAGTTCATAATTTAAAACAAAAATAAATAAATTACTTCTCATCCGTAATAGATATTTACTATACTTTTTGATGAAAAAAAATAGATAATTAGGTTAGGTAAGTATTTTGGTCTAAAATCCAAAATTAAGTTTTTTATTAAACAGCTCGCTCAGCCGTTCCTCTTAATACCTCTCTCCTTTAACTTATCTGTCTCTTTCTTTTTTATATATTGTCGCATTCTATTCTATGTAAATATATCTTTGTCTCACTGTTCTATTATTTCATTTTATATTGTGTCTCCCTCTTACTCTGTTTTGTATTAAGTCTCACCTGAAATATATGCTCAATATATTTTTGTTTAGTTTGAAATTTTACCTCGCCGAAGCTTGGGATAAGTAAAGCCGGTTGTTGATAAATTAAAAAAAAAGTGATTTTAAATAAGTGTTTGTTTTATTTAATAATATGTAAAATCACGAAGCAATTTCTTTTTACGAAAACATAATATAAATATTTCTTGAGATAAATTTAATCGTGTTTTGTGATGAAGCCTAAATAGCCAACCCCCATTTCCATTGGTACCTACTTTTGAAAAAAACACACACACACTGTTTAATTGAATGATTAAAAGTATAAGCAACTTTTTTGTAGAAAAACGCTACCGTAAATTAGTATACGAGGCGTGCATGTCGCTTGCTGCGATTCGAAATGGAAACAATAGATTCCGTTCAGTAAACATGCGATGTGTGGGACGGCAAAAGACACTTCCGCCATAGACCAGCGGAACGGAGCCGACCGGAACAAGACGGCAGATAAGCGGGCCATCCCACAAGCAATTAATTAAAACTCAATATCGTATAATTGATTGCGGGGGTGGAGGGTGAGTCGACTTTACCGATTAAAGAATTATCCAGGTAATTAAATAACTGATGCTTTGAATCAAGAACCTAAGTTTACAATTGCCAGTTTCATGAACAGGTATAATGGGTTGGTATTGCTTTATGAATAATAAAAGTAATAAAAATAAGGGTAGTGCAATCCCATACGTTCTGTAGAGAGTGCAAATACATAATATTTACAAATAATATCATAGATAAGAAAACAAAATAATAAAGAAGAGAGTAGTATAAAAAGATAAATCATAAATCTCCATATTTAAATATGAATGTTTTTTCCGTATGTCCTCAATTTTCTCAAAAATTACTCAAGCGGTTTCGCTGAAATTATCACAGTTGGTTCTTATTAGTACTGGAAATATTTTAAAAGGAATTTGAATGAAACCCAATATGTAAAACTGTTGCTATAACGTTTTAAAATTAGTATGAAAACTTTGTACTCGCCGTATTAAGGTTAGCCAATGGATAGGTATAACACTCTGGTTAGCCACAGATTACATATTCCATAGAAGAAGGCTTGTTTAGGTAGAATTTTTTCAAAATGGAAAACACAGGTAGGTACCTACATATCATTTAGATATGCTCTGAAAAAATCAACTTTTAGAATGAAATAAGATATTCAAATGAATATTTGTTTGTGTCTTTGTTGAGAGATATTTACTTTCGCTGTCAAATCATTTATGGTACCAAACTACAAGCAAGAATTCACAACTTCATAACTTTACACATCAGCTAGGTAACAATAAATATAAACAAGAAAATGTCATCGATTTTGCGCTTCTGTTTCTTTATATATCCTTCGCGTCGGATTATCGGGGCCAATGTTTTATTCCAATTTGCATCGATACTCGAACTTGAGGTCTGACGGGATTCCGTGATGAGACATTTTTGGAGGTGGTTGTCATATCCCTCATTTCTCCCGCTCTAGTACTTATTGAGACTGCAACCCCGGGAACTCGTCCTTCTGTAAACATAGAGTAAGCACTGCAGTGCCTCAGAAGTCCGAACATCGTAAGGTACGTGTTATTATACTGCACCCGAAACCCTTCCATTGTCCCCTTTTTGAAGGTGGCCAAGAGCTCGCATGTATACAAGGTGGTACAGAAAGCTAAGAAGAGTGTCCTTTTCACCTGTGAGCTGCAATGCCGAAACCTTCTACTTGGCATATTTGTTTTTATGCTCAGTGCTCACCTCTGCCTGTCAATGACGTCATCATCTGTTAACTTACTAGTAATAATGTGCCCTAAGTACGTGGTTTTTTCTAAAATTTGAAGGAGCCCACTATTAATAAAAGTTGAAAGAAATTAAATAGATACCTATAAGTGATCGTAAACGAACCATTGAAATTGCTTGTTGCTTATTTTTTGACAGTGTTATCTTTTAAAAACATTTTTTTTTTTTAATTAATGTAACCAAATTTAATAATGTTATTAAATTAAATTTACTTGAGCAATTGGAAATTAATAAACGAACGAATGAGCCCAATGTAATATTAATAAATAAAGCAATGAGAATTATTTATTCCCCACTACTCATTATTTTCACAAGACCTATATACAATCTAAAACGAGTCAATAGCTTTCATGTCACTAAAAACCAATTAAGAAAACATTGAGTTTGATGCATATAAATATAAGTACCTCACAGAATGGAGAATACATTATGACATTTGGTTTCTCAGCAAATCGGTTTTACCGGTAATAAATCATTTTAGGCACTATAAAAATTTAAATTGGGTGTGGTAAATACAAAAACATATATAAGTCGTCTCAACGTGGCCATGCGGCCATGTTGAGACGTTAAATTGGCCTTGAACGCCGAAACATCTGTCAAAATAATAATAAAAAACTAAAATACTTGGAGAAATTAATAATAAGATTAATAAATTTGATTTACATTAAATATAATAAAAATTAAATGGAGGTCCACGAATTAAACAAGAAAACAATTAATAAGTGTTTATAACTATATTGATCGTGATGAAAATGACGTTCTTAGCTGAAAATAGTTGCGTTGAACTAGAAATTTCAAAATCAAAACCAGTGCTTATTTCACAACGCCAGAACACTACGTTTAAGAGTTTTTGCTGTTTCAGAAAAAAAAATTGTTTCAACATTTATTTTTGGGCTCTCAATACTTTTATATGAATATAAACCCCGAATAAATAATTTTCACAAAGCACAAATTAATTTAATAAAATTTACTTGCGCACGCCGTGATTTGAGCCCGCGACCTTCGGATTTATTATATCATACATCTTACATATCTTTAGTTTTGTCACGCCGATCTACCATCATTGCTCAAATTGTGTTCAATTAACTTACCTCTCGCGCATCCTTGACAGTTACTTAGTCTTAGGTTCTACGTTCCAGATAAGCAATATCTCCCGACATCTCTCTACGCGAACTCGACAATCATAACGGCAAAGTCTGGGAACTTAACTTAGTGACGGTATTTACATAATACGATCGAACTACGCGAGAATTCCTGATATCGCTTACTTGCCTAATTACCACTCAGAAATGTGTGTCTGTAATAATACTGAAGTTATTATTTGTGAATAAGATGATGCAGTTTTAGACATATGGCAAATAGTCTTCCGTTAAATTGGCAATGCATTCGCTTAAAATCTATATGAATGTCTTTGATCTGTTATTAACTACCAAGAAATGTACAATAATTTTATAGCTGAATCTAGAATTGAAAAGCACATTTTCTGGTTTATTTTATTAATGTAATAATTCTTTAATTGATTTAAAAGCACACCAGTTCCTCCATTAACATGTCGCCTCTCCAAAGATAAAACTCTGAATATATGGAGAGGGGTCAATTTTAAATTGATTCAAGTTAAAAAATAGATTTTTATTGTGACTGGTGAAATATTGTTCCCCACCTCCAAAACTATCTTAGTAATAAAGATTTTCACTCTTTTTGCATATCTATTTGCACCTAGATGGTACTATATTTTATCATGTTCTGAGTTCCTTATATTTGTTAAGGGAGACATTTTTATAGGCTTCAATTTCTCGAAGTTAACTGTGATCGACTTGGTTCACGTTAGAGCTGTGCCCTCAATGATCAATCATTTTTATAAAATAGTTGTTTTATTGCAAATATTTTATTTTTAATTACTTAAGTAATATAAAACACTCAACTAATCAATTAAAATTCAAATCAAATGAATAATAAATCATTAAATATGTATTAATTGATAAACTAAAGTTCTTAAAAACTTAAGACAAGATTTTTGTGCATAGCGCAAAGGGTAACAATTATTTTTATAAACAATAATTATTAGCCTGAAAACACTCATCCAAATTGAAAAAAACCTTTCGAGCAAAGATAAATGTCGCCGGCAGGACTCGAACCCACACCCTTCTAATATCCGGTCAGATGCTCTACCATTGAGCTACGTCGGCTTATCGCAAACCCGCCAAGTTAATCAATGTATACTAGTATTTCATTCAATAATTACTGTTTTTTTATTATATTATTGGATTTAGCCGTTACAAGCCTTTCTCATATTAATAAAGTTGGTTGTTTACAGGTGAAATAGGGTTCGAGTCCTGTCGGCGACATTTATCTTTGCTCGGAAAGGTTTTTTTCAATTTGGATGAGTGTTTCAGGCTAATAATTATTGTTTATAAAAATAATCATTAAATATGTATTTACAGATTCCTGATGATGAAAGCATCGCTTTCGAAACATGCAGATATCGATGTACGAGTATATTTATAAAGTGGTGAATACTAAGTATATTTTTAAATTCATTTATTTATAAATTAATAATAGACCTAAACCACCACATCTTGTCGATTTTTATCAATAAGAGAAATTTACACGTCAAAGAAAAAATATTTTTTTAATATTTTTATTTAATAAATGTAAGTTCACTTTGTGGTGTCATTAGATAATTAAATATAAAATTACTTTTTGGTGTCATTTTTAATAAATTTAAAATAAATATTTTTTGTACTCCACTGTTAAATATTAACATTTTTCGGGAGCGAAGCTTCCAATAAGCTCCAATGTGCTTTAATAATATAAGCTTCAAAGTACAAAAAAATTCTCATAAATTTTTTTATAATATTGTTATCATGTATTTTTGGTCGGCTGATTCAAAATACTGTTTTGTTTCTCCTGACCAATTTTTTTAGCAACCGACTTACAAAACGCAAATCATTCACCAACATTCAAACATTAATACATATTTTAAATCGTGCGCCCTAGAAACTTTAGATATAAACAAAAAAAATCACTAATTAATTTAGTAAAAAAAAAATAATAGCACCCTATAAATCACCTTTCTTTAACCTCGTTATTTTGACTTCCCCCCCCCTCAAATCACTATTTACACTTACGTAATAATCTCTAATTAATTCTGTACTTGTTTAGTTTAAGTTAGTTTTAACAATATTGTGAAAGACATGTATGTATCGAAACCGCCAGCAAATTAAAAAAAAACGCAGAAAAAATGTACGAGTATATAGTGAAATCTGTTCAAAACGAAACAGTAATTTATTAATTAAATGTTTTATTTCCTGTCTTTCGATAAGAATTTCAAAAACCATAAACTAAGCATTCAACACGATAGCAACTAAGTTAATTCCAAAGTAATTCCCTGCAAACTTTCCATTTAATCTATTGTACACGGGGAGAATGCAAATAAGAAAGGGTGGTAACGAAACCGATACCGAATGATAAGTGCAAAATGCAATATACCTGTTATATATTATCCTCCCCTGGTAGACCGTACGGTGTTCACTGCGTACTGAAGCGTATGTAGTACTATGTACCGCACATCCTTACCATGCCTTGTTAGTCTCTATTTGTCTGCAGAAAGACGGATGCTGCATATTTCCGGAAAGCCATATCATTGCGCTGGAGCTTTATCAAATTTGGCAGAATACTATCCGCTTCTATTAGCTACCTGATAGCAATAAACTAAAAGCATCTAGTTACTAATGTAAATTAGTATTCAAACCACTTAGAGGTAATTTGAATGTCAAAGGATGGTGCCGCCGATGCGCAATGGGTATTTGTTAATTAAATTAACAATTCATTTATCATGTTACTAATTATTCATAACAAACTAGTTACGCACATAATTTTTAGAATTCACTTTAAACTAATCAATTAATATTGTTCGAATTATTTTCTAACAACCGTGAAGTTCAGTAAACGGTTTGAATATAAAATCGTTGTACATACCTAAGTAATTTAATTGGAAATACGAGTATAGGTAGGAAAAGTGTACGAACAATAAATTTCTTTGTCAATATAAGGTCACATTCTTAAATTGCAGAGACGCCGTAGCTTGTGAAGTGTTTTTGTATTAAATTTGTTATTAGTTTCAACGAATGAAGGGGTCTTCAGAAAAAATCAACAGATTAAAAAACATTAGTCGTTAATTCTCAATTTTATGTAGATTTTTATTTCTCTTCAACTCATACAAAAAATGTAGCTTTTTTGTGTCTAGCACCATACAATATGTGTACAATAATTGATTTGACAGCAAAAGTTACTAACTGTAACTAAATATTGAAATAAATAAACATTCATTTGAACATTTTATTTCAATCCAAACGTTTATGTTTTCAAAATATATCTCGTGTTTTCAATTTTGAAAATATTCTACCCAAAAAAAACCTTCTTTTTTTGAATACGCAATCCCTGGCTAACCGGAGTGTAATATCTATGGGCTAACCCAAATAAAACATGGCGGGTTCAATGTTTTTCACACTAATTTTGAAACGTTATAGCAACAGTTTTACAAATTGGATTTCATTCAAACTGCTTTATAAACCTTCGCGGCACTAATAAAAACAAACTGTGCTATTTTTAGCGAAACCGCTCCAGTAATTTTTGAGAACATCGAGGACAAGCAAACAAACTAACATTGATTTATATATATATAGATAATTTCGTTTTTCAAAATAATAGATTAGTTACCAAAACAAAGAAAAAGCTTGATTTATGAGTCGTTGACGATAAAACAAAACCACTTTAGTAAGAAAGGAATTAGTGTAATTAGCAACATTTGAATGCAATGATATTTGAATTAAGAGGCAGATTGTCGAGTGCGGGTGGCTTGGTCGTAATGGACGGGGCACAGTGGCTTCGCCAGGGGGACATTGGTCCAGGGGGCCTTAAGTAGCCGGGGTTATATTTCGATATTTTTTTAGAGAGCCTGGCTGGAGGCAATAATTCTTAATTTATTTCCATGAGATAATAAACACACACTTTTTTCGGTTCACTAATTTTACCAATATAATTTTCCGATTTTGGTAATTTTTTTTTTTTTGTAAATACGTAAGTATAATAATTTTTAAGACAACAATTGATTTATAAAGAAATCATATAGAGAGCTTTAATATAGCGCCACTCTTGGTGATTAATCAGCTTATATTCATTTATGCCAAGTGAAAAATATTATGGCCGAAAAATTATACATATTCATATAGATTATGCGGATTCTGAATATATTGTATATGATTACACGTAGAATTTATAGATCATTATTTAAAAGTGCATAAAAAACATCTTGTTCTTGTGGTAACGTTGCATTACCAATATCTGACATCACGGGGCTCTGTTCGCGCGTATTCTGGTTTTGCATTTGTATGGATATTTTAATCCGTCAATTTTATTACGTATTTCAAATAACTTTTTATTTTTATTTTTGGTCAAATTTAGTATAACTTTGAGTAATATAAATAAATAGCTCCGTAATTATTGTTAAAGATAGAATAACTATTTTTATTGAAATAAATAAGGTATATTCATGGCCAAATCACTTTCAATGCAGAAATTATGACAATATAATAGTAAATATTATTAAGATTCTTGGATTAAAAGTTTCTAAATAAGCACATAATTTTATAACATGTGTCTGGTCATGGTTTACTGTAAATATAATATACAAGAATTAGGGGTAAAGCTCATCCTTGTTTTGAAATTTGACATTTTAAGCGGAACGGCTGGGCGGCCTGTTTCATACATAACTTAATTTTGGATTTGAGGCCAAAATACCCATCCAAACTGTTCATTTTTTTTTTAGTAATATGTTTTAAAATTTTGGATGCCAGTTCGTATCTGATTTGCTAGGTCTGGGCACAGGAGGGCACACAAAGGGTTGTTATAGGAGGCGGTGGGGAGAGGAGGGAGTACTGGGGGCAGAACGAGTGCAGAGTGTCCTCGAGGCGATATAGCCATGGAGGATCGTGTTTTGGCCGGAAATTAACGGCCAAGCGGTCAATTTACTTCTAAAGTGTATGGCCGAACGTGACACGGTCTCTTCACTGGTCACTGCCGGTCGCAGCCGAGTATACACACTCTCCGAACTATGTGGGCTGTACAGTCATATCAGGATGCTCTTTTGTTTGATGAATATCGTGGATGAATGCGGACGTTATACTGACGCTTTCATATTAATGTTAGCATGTTTTGTTTGTTTTCTGAATGCCGTTTGATATTCATAGTTTTAAGAGATAAGAAAAAACATTTTGTGGCTATGAACACACAAACAACACACAATATTATACAAATGGTATTAACGTTTCTTTTTCTTATTTAACTTATCATTTTTATTTAACTTACCTTCAACATACATGTATTAATACTAATAAACCAATATACTTCCACTAACTCATACCAGGTATACCCACGCACTGGCCTTGCCTATCTGGGATTTTTACATTACACGTAGGTTTGTGTACATGTGTTCAGATGTACTTATAATTTAAAGTTAATTTTTTTTTATATCTTATGTACCTTGATTGTGTGAATGTATGTATCATAAAATTAATTAATAATAAATAAAAAAAGAATAATAAAAAAATATATTTCACGTAAAATTAATACTTTAATCGAAATTCAAAAGTAATAGAGTATCTATAATATACAGTCAGTAATTTTTAAAATAAATAAAATAAGTTCCTTTATTTTTTTTTTTTAAAGTAAATTAATTAATAATGTTAATAAATCAGTAATGATTAATTTTCAAATTATTACTCTACTATTTTTTTATGTTATTATTAAATTACTATTTAATTATCATAATTTTTTTATTAAATTATTATTATTTCTTCAAAAGATTTGTAGTTAATTTGTGCCATCATTATTAATAAATTAATAAGAATAACTTTCTTTGCACCATTTTTTTTTATTATGTAAATATCAACATATTTCGAAAGCACGGATTTCCTCGTCAGGATAAATAATATACTAAAATTATCGACAATATTTGAATTAATTATTTTTATCCTGACAAGGAAAGCTTCGCTTTCGAAAATGTTTATATTTATATATTAAGAAAGGGATGTAAACAATGATAGTCTTATTAATTTATTTATAAATTATTAGTAATTTATTTTTTTCTGACGTACATACGTAATATAAATAATATGATTTTTCGTTATAGGTATAATCGTGAAAATACATCTATTAAATACAATTCTTACACAAGTTACAAAACAAAAAACAGCATGTTTTATTTCAAAATCGCTGGAATTATTTTTAATTCTTAAATAATACACGCTTTTATTATTGAATGAACGCTGCCTATGCGTTGAGGGTAAAAGAAGAGGGTGCATTAGTGAACGGGTGTTTTAATGAAACGTGAAACAAAATATTATCGACTGATAATGTTTTGAAATTTGATTCTAGATAGATTTATCCGAAAGCAACAGATTATATAAATATAATCATATTTTTAAAAATCTGAAGGTACGCCATCTTGACTGGAGGGAGAAGCGAGGTCGGTTCGGAATGACCATGCCGGTATACCGGTCTGGGAGATGGCGCTGGAGTGCAGTAAGTTAAAATGGGTAAGCGATGTTGTATATTTATTTCTTTATTCTCCTTGTGTTGGTGTTGCACTCATGCAGAGCTATTAGGTATAGAAACAAACGACACAAGTAACAACGCGAAAGCAACGACCCTTGACATAATATATGATCAAACATTTTCCATTTGACAAAGTTCTGCACCTTGACTCTAGTGATAGTCTAGCCTAGTATTATAGTGGATACATACAATGTTAATATTAGATAAAGCGCTGCATGTTTTACGAATATTCAGTAAAAATCAAAACTATCAAGAAAGGGTTTTCCTGCTTTATTATGTTTCAATAATAATAAAAATACATATGTGAATAAAAACATCCCGTAAAAACATTAAACAACAACAATAAAAATTTTAGTGCAGCGGTGAAATTAAAATGCACATTAAAAATGTATATCATTTCTGCAGTGTAAATATTATATGTTTTCATAAATCAATTACTTTGTGGTTTGACTAATTTATAAATATATATAACGTATTGTAAAATTATTGTATACAATGCCAGGGAATACTTCTCCCTTTTCCTATGTCAACTGTGGTCAGAGGTGCATACATGTGGAGATAATCTTCTCTACCCAGTGATCGGGCTATTGCAACTGTAGGGCTTTTATTTAACTTATTTCAAAGAATTTTAAACTGCGTTATATGTGCTAGCGGCACTTGCTGATAGCAATCTTATATTTAAGCCTGCTCAATAAGGTAATGGAGGTTATAAGATCGAATTTGGGCGGAGATGGAGGGTTCGGTGCTGTGGGTCCAGCGGCCAAGGTTGGATATAGAGGGATTCGAGTTCGATTCTAATTTGGAGTGAAACGTTTTGGCTAAATCTATTTATTATATGTTTTCGGAGTGGAGGAATTTATGACTCAATTATTAAATAAAACAAACGCTTCGTTTTTAGCCACCAGCTCATTCTAAAATCATCACCAATCGGTTTCGCTTATCCTAAATTTCGTCAGGGTTAAATTTGAAACTAAATAAAGATGCATAGAGTCAGAATATATATAGGTGAGATATCCAAATATAATAAGAGGGAGACAAAATATAAAAAGGTACAGTGAAGTGGGATAACACGAAAAAGTTTTTTATATATTGTCCCATTCTATTACATGAAAGCATATCTCTGTCTTACTGTTCCATCGTTTCGTTTCATATTTTGTCTCTCTCTCTCTGACTTAACGCGAGAATTAATTTATTTGTTCTTTTTAATTTTTATTGCTTTAACAGAGAAAAATGTACAAAGCGTAGATATCAAATAAAGTATAATAAATAAATATTATTAATTTTACATATAATTGTACATAATAGAGGTTCTCCGTACAATTTTTAACAACATTGATACTGCCATAAGGTCACAACATATGCGCAATACTAGAATGGGTTCTTCTCCAATGTATCAGCCTGAAAATAACAGAACATCATTTGGACAAAGGAGTTTTTCTTGTAAAGCTCCTTTGTAATATAATAGGCTTAGTGAGAACATTAAAACTATAGATACGCTAAATTTATTTTTAAAAAAAGGTCAAAAGACTATGTTAGCTGAGAGTAGTGATTTCGCTTTATCCACGTTATCCCTTATGTTGTAATCAATTTTGAAACCTTATGTATGCTCAAAATTATCATTTGCTTATTACTACTTACTGATTACTATTTACTTTTTTTGTTACCTACTTATTGGTATTTACTTATTACTGTTTACATAATTTTATTTACTTATTATCATTAATCGTTTCACTAAAATTGTAAAGCCGCTCACATCAACACAGGACTGTCCTAGTGAGATGAGTGGCTAATTTTTTTGTTTTGTTTTTAAATTTAAGAATAAATAAATAAACACACAAGAGTTAAATGTATATGAAGTTCTTTGTAAATTTTTTATCTTTGTTTCTCTGTAACAGTTCCTGGTTTATTTTTGGTAAGCTTTCCACATACGAGTACACGCTTTATTTTCATGCTCATTCTATTTCACTGTATAAAAAATTGACTACCACAATACGGGCATAGTGCCTAATTTGGTTGTAAAAAAAATTAATTTGTATTATTATTAATAAATTAATAAAGAAAACGAAAAAACATTTGTGTGAAGCATACTGCATGCAAACATGGAAAATGCTAAAGGTAAACAATGGAAATTACCTTAAATAAAAACAAAGACAAAAGCAAAAAATAAAAACCATAGACAAAAAACCGAAAATGAAAATGGCATATAATATAATATTATGTATTCACGAACGTAAAACGCACAGAAATCTATGAAATAGTGTTTTTAAATTGAATTAACGTGTGTTAGATCTATTTTTTTAATGCACGTGTATACAAACCATCAAAATGGGTACCGAATCCATAAACATATATTATAGGTAGGAACTTACTTAACCGCTTGTTAATAATGATTTTGCTACTTAAAAAAGCGCATTAATATAACCGGTATCTCTATCGTCAACCCTACTGCAGTATGAAAAGTACGAAAATTCCGATTAAACTCGAATGAATTAAACTAAAATGTTCAACCTGTATCCGCGAGCCAAATAGTTCTGGTGGGGTAAATGGAGTTCCCAACTGCAGTACAAAACGTATGAAAAAGTCGATCAAATTTGAATGATTTTTAAAAAATAACTCCGTCGGGTGAATTACACGGAGTTCACGTCGTAATCGACCTTACTGCAGTGTAAAACCTGGGAAAATGCGAGTCAAATTCGAACGATTTTGAATTACAACAGATCGTTGAAATGAGAGTTTTTATCCAGAAACGTAGGTTTAAATATTTATTATATGTATTTCCTTATATAACCTGGCCGGACACGCTTTATTTGTTGAAATTAATTATAAAATTAATATTATAAATTATTTTGTTTAAACCACTATTTAATACATAAATATAGACATGTTTCAAAACCAGTGGTTCTCTAGTCAGGATACAATGTATACTGAAAAATAGAAATATTTAAGCATAGATAAACTGTAAACATAGACAAAAATAACAATAATAATAAGAGAGGTAAATAATTAATTATGACGATTATATAAAATAATCAAACTTGTAATTTTAATATTTATATTTACATTAGAAATTCAAACAATATCAAGAAACAACCAAAGTACCAAAATTATAGTAAATATTCTGAATATAGGTATTAATGTGAAAACAAAATAGGTATGGTTATTCAAAAAGATAATTAATAATATTTAACTATTAACTATGAACACTTTTCTATTACCCAAAATATCAAATTCATTTAATTGTAAACCAACTGTATTTGTATGTAAAATTTGTAAACCTTTATTTATGTCAAAAATGATTGTTTTTTCCAAAATGTCGTTGGCAAATTCAGAATTATCATTATTACTCAAACACCTTAGGTGATTCTTAATTCTAGAATTAAAATTTGTAAACTTCTTTGCTGTATTAAAAACAGTTACAATTGTTACGAATTGATTTTTAAACCCCCGATTTTTTTTTTAAATATCTAATTTATCCTTTTTTTAAATTTGTTGTTTATATGTAAAGCTGGATGGATATTATTTAGGATGATTTTTATTACTAAATTTGAAGTATAAATATTTAAAAATATCTTTTTTCTTTACTGTTTTCCTCCGTCAATTATTAATGGATAAACATACGATTTTTTTAAAAATTTTTGTTTAATATGTATTATCTATTAATTTTATATTTAACATGAAATAAATATTTATTTAATAAAATAATATTTCGAATTGTGAAACATGCCACCCAACTCAACATGAATTAATTGAAAACGCTTAGATGAACGATGATAAATAGCACGGCAACTATGATATTTAACGGGGAATACGGTCCGAGCAGTTAGTCACAAGACGAGAGCAGGGACTGGGGACTAGGGGGAGGCCCGCGATTACAATATGTGTATTTACCATTATTTACGCTCCTTGCCCATGACATAACTTTGTAAATATTTTGACACGCTAAGCCACACCCTTGCTGGTGGACGGGTTGGGGGATTTGGCCGCCTGCATAGGTTATTATTTTTACAGATATTATTGTAGAAAAAAAACGATAATAATGGCATTTTCCTTTTTTGTATTTTTCCGAACACATTTCTTATAACGGTTTAAAATAAACCATTTTTGGTATACGGTCAAAATGAAATGTTTGTTTGCATTCATGCGGATGGCGTTGATGACGTCACACCGATCAACTTTGGTAGGTTATCGGTGACGGCAGTCTTGGCAGCCAGTAGCGTTACTTACGTCATAATGACGTCATAGCTAATTCGAACCGTTTAGGAATGTGTGGTTTAATATCGTTTTTAAAATCAATAATAATGAATGACAGTACAAAAATTATATATATTTTAGTACGATGATCAAATAAGATAATAAGTATATCGATTAGAGTGACATGAGTTATAAAGGTTTTTTTTTTAAATAAGTAAAAAAGAAACCTGATGTGTATAGTGCATCGTTAATAAATGACTGATGGGAATCAGAT
This sequence comes from Halesus radiatus, assembly GCA_022606495.2. Taxonomy (NCBI): domain Eukaryota; kingdom Metazoa; phylum Arthropoda; class Insecta; order Trichoptera; family Limnephilidae; genus Halesus; species Halesus radiatus. Next base: position 19,031 of record JAHDVE020002537.1, on the reverse strand, counting down.
ATGAACAGGGACTATATAACAACACCCGGCTACCTTGAAGAGCAAGTCGTTAAATGTGACCAATGAAATAAATACGCCAGGACACCATATAATAGTAATAATTACGGTCCAACAGTAGTGTAAAGCTAAAGTATTAATTGTTTTTGTGTTTAATTCGTAGAACTCTATTTAATTTATTTTTTTATGTAAATCAAATTTAATAATGTTATTAATAAATTCTGCAAGTAAAGCTAAAGTTCGTAAGAAAGCGCTGCTGTTATCTAGCCACCTTACTGTACGTTGACTTTACAAACCAGATGGCGTAGGTTTCATAGATGGCGTTAATTGTGAGCGGGACGTCAAATCACCGTCATATCGGTGACAAACAGTTATGGAACGGTTGATCTCATGTAGCGGTGAGCATTATAAAAAATACATGACTGCAAACGTGATTTGGACCAGCGAAAATAAGTTTTAATTAATTTTATAAGAAATCACGAAGCTTTATATAATGCGAAGAGCGAACACTATATAAAAGCCCAGTTAAAACAAAATCCAAAACCCAGTTCAAAAAAAGTATGTTCTATGTCCTGAAGACGATTCGAAACTAGTCGACAAATAAAAAAATTAAAGTGGATTAAAAACAGAGTGACTTGTTATTTAATAAAACAAAATTTGTGGGGTAATATCGGGACTACGCTTTTTTTTACCAACCGATGTCCAATCACACAGAATACGTAACACGAAATTAAATAAACAAGAGCTACAGAAAAAGAATAGCACACACAAAATACAAAAATGATGCAATGACAAAAAGAGGACAAAAATATACATTTGAGATAAAATTCAAGTCAACGCCTGAACAAAGTTTTACTAGAAAAACACCTTGAAAAATCAGGTATTCATAATATGCAAAATTTTAATATTTAGGTAGGTACAAATATTATTATGTTAATCATAAGAATATATGGTGCAATAGGTGCTTGAATAAAGTTATACATTTCACACTCGTTCTTAATATGCATAGATTATTGGTGATGCAGTAAAATTTGAAATGTACCCTCTGTAGTACGATTTTCAAACATCTCATCCTCCTCCAAACAATATTTTTTGTTTTTTATAAAATAAAACAATAACTTTGTTTTACATCACTTTTATTTATACTTTAGCCGACCGGGTTTCGCTACTACCGTAGCTTCTTCAGGGCAGTATACAACTAAACTATGAACTAAGATGCACATGTGTTATGGATTGATAGGCTAGTGAAGGGCCAAGGGTGGGAGATCAGCAGGTACCTGCTGACCGGGAAAGGAATGTACTTTGTTTATTGGGAATAATTTAAAGATTGGACTTTTATTTAAATTTATTTGATTATTTATGAGTCTACTATTAGTGTTTTTTGCTTTCCTTATTTCTAATGCTTCTAAGTTATCTAATCGAATACCGGTTACATTTTTATGCAGTAAACTAGTACCTGTATTTTTATCGAATTTATTTCTATCGAAAAAAAAAAATAAATAAATAAAAAAATAAAAAAATAAAATAAAAAAATAAAAAAATAAAAAATAATAATAATAAAATATATTTTTTGTATTCCGTTCTCACTTTACAAATAAGTGTACGAATAATGATATGTTTAGATCGTCTGTTCTCCACCGCAAAACGTCACTTTGTCCACCGTCTTACTTGACATCTCTGGTCACCTTTAAGAAGGCCGTCTTGTTACGTCCGCCGCATGACGATATATCACGGCCGCTAGATAAGAGTACCGCTTTCTTAGTAAACCGTGGCTTAAAGGAAAACGTCGACGTCAAGAATCAAGAAAGAGCCTTCTGACTAAAAGCAATAACATCATAATATTTCAGCATTCAGTTCATGTGTAAAAACGATGTTTTTTCTTTCTTTGCTGTGTTTAATAAATACCTACTCGTGTATATGATTTCGCTTTGAGTCAATTTCTGGAAGTGCAGCATGACAAATCTTAATAAAATACCTAAAACGTAATTTTCCGGTGCTCACCTACCGTATACTCGTATACTTACAAGTGGTCCATCCTGTTCACATGTTTTTATGACTATTGTTCAATAAACAGTTTTACGATCCAAAGTCACTGTATTTCGAGGAGAAGATGTAAAAGCACAGTGTAATTTAGTTTAGAACGGTGAATCCTTCTAGCAAGTTGATGAGCTTGTGTCCTCGGGAAGTATGTTCTCGGAAAACGGGAAGGCTGATAAGGATATTGACAGAAGGGTGGAAGCAGGAGATTCAATTAATGAACGACTAATTGCAGTGGTATCTAATGAAGTCAAAGTGAGCGAGACCAGCAGTCCACAGCGGAGTTTTGGAATCAATGTTTACATTTGCTTGTACGGAATGAAAATTATAGAGGAATGATGAAAGGGGATTGATTGCTGTGGAAAAAAGATGCCCGAGGCGCATGTGCAATAAAACTGCCACTTTTAAAATTTTGCGTGAGAAGATCTGAACTTTAAAATTTTAAGTTAACTTCTTACGCGTCATTTTGATGATAATTATTAAACAATATAAATAGATATTAAAAGATAAAGATGTAAAAAATCCTATCTCTTCTTTGAATCTAATTAATAAATAATCTTCAATAACTAATCTTACCTCATTTTTTTTAGTCCTTGTAATTGTGGCACAGCCGCTGTTTGAAAATAAGTTTGAACGCCGAAACAGATATCACAATAATAAATCCTAAAATACTTGCAGAACTTAAGAATAAATTTTAATTTACTTTAACTAATAATTAACACATGTCGAATTTACGTAAATAAATTATATGTCCAAAAAGAAAAGAATTGCCAGTTTACTAAAACAAATACATCGACGTAATTATTGTTGACATTTCCTTGCGAAAATTGTAACATTACATACCAATCCGACTCTGCATAGGGGGAACCTCGAATCCCTTTACCCTCAATCACGTGCCTCTATTTCTCAATCTATCCAGAACTAACATAAGTGCATTCGCCAAACAAAATAAAAGGTCGACCCTTCTATATCTTCTCTGAAATGGACAGTCAACATCCTAACGGCTTTTGAGATGCGGGCAAATAATACCATGCAGTCGCCGGTTGTGTTTTTGGCTGCGGACTTGTGTTGGATATCACACTGAAAGGCTAAACGTTGACTCTTGATGGCATTGCACGCAACAAAAGCGTTCCTTTTGTCCCTAGAGTTCAGACATCATACATACCAAGTTACGTGATAGAATTACTCACGACACTAACATGGAGATACAAACATAGATGGATTAAATACTTTATATAACGTGACATTGTTATTGTGGATATTTTATAAGATGACTAATAAATAATAACTTGGTTACGTGTTAATGTTATAACATCAGAATCACTTATATAGCATCACATTTTTCAATTACAGATATTTGCATATTATTATAATGAAAACATGAAAGCAAACTGAATGCTGTATACATGAGATCTCTGAGGCATTTGTATTTTACAATTTTGTACAATCGTGTGAAAAATGAGGAGATTCAGAAATAATGCAAGTCTGATGTAGGCTTAATGACTAAGATTAAGAAAGGGGTGGTTAGATGGTTTGGGCACGAAGAGAAGATGAACGAAGAAAGGAGTTAAGAAGACTATAATATGACGCGATGAGAAAAACAGAAAAGTTTTTTTGAGACGATCTATGAATGCGAATGAAGCAGAGTTGTGTTATGTTGGCAGTGTGTAATCTGAGCCTTAAAATATAAGAGAAATGACGTATTTCATAGAATCTTGGAAATTAGGTATATCCAAGTAACGAGTTAACAAAACTTAAAATAATCATTAAAAAAAACTAGCCTGACAATGTAATCCAACTTTAACTAAATAACCTTTTTGTTAATTTTGTTTTCTTTGTTTTTATTTTATTTTTTAAATTTAATTTCAAAAAGGTTTAGTTGGCATAAATTTTCAAAGCTAGTATTTATTGACTTTATATCACTTTTAAAAAGTGTGTTGTATTTTCCGGTGACCAAAAATGGATGCCGGACAATATTCGAAAATCCAAAATATCAAAAACAATGTTTCAATTATATTTTTAATCTGTAAGAAAGGCAAATACATTGAACCATAATCTTATATGGAAACAATAACTTCAATAGGGTTGTGTCAGGAAAACATCTTATTCTATTAATATACATATTTGTTGCTAATTGGGAAGTTAATGAGTTATGAGTTTTTTTTTATGTCAGATCTGATATGGAGATGGGAAAATCAAATCACTATGCAAGAAAATATGAATATTGATGCAAAATTTTTGTAAACTAAAGACCAGTTTAAATAGTCTCACTAGGAAGACAGCAGACGATAGAGAGTGACGATTTTAAAAAGTCACGGATTTGTAAAACGGAAAAACGTCGAAGATAAGAAAATATTGGAAAGACTTTCACATAATGGTTCTGATTTAAACAATAAAAATTGACAAGCTTTTTTTTAATTTTCTCGAGTTGTCTATTTTACGAATTTATCACTAAATCCACTAACGTCTCGTTTCAAATTATTTTATGCGTAATGTTTCACAAAACGATGTGATCAGTAATTCTTGGAACTGGCAAATGATGTTACCGATTTGTTTATGAGTTTAATGACAGAATCTAGTACGCCATGAACATATTTATTGGATATCGGCGATGTTCATAAGTAGTGTGAAAATTGTAACTCGTAAACTATTTAACGGTTTAAAGCTATGAACCACATTACGCCATGAAACCGCTGCTGGTCGGAAATTGCGGAAAAGGTCATTAAAAGAATCGTAAAATCGCGTAGAATGTAATTTCTTGGTACTTATCGATGGATACTAAATTAGTTATATGTGTCAGAGAACGTAAATGTGGCGGTGTTCTCCTTAACTCAAGAAAATAGCGCGAAAACCAGTAATTTAGATCATAGATAGCGGGCTTGTTTCAAATACATGTAAAAGGACTCGCCGTCAGTTATTTTAAGAAAGTGGAAATTTCGTAATCTGATTTTGAAATTTCTATATTTCTGGAATGATTCTTTCTTATCACTTTAGTAAAATCATTTTGCTATATTATTCATAACAAGAAGACCAAAAAAGTCACAACTTATTTCCATGTTCAAAGTGGTTTGGTACTTTTACCAAAACGAGGTGTCCGGGGGTAAAGTGCAGTCACTTCAGGAGGTGATTCTACATGATGGTAGAAGTATAAAAGATAAATAACTCTTTTCAAAATTCCGTCGTTTTTTTTTTCAGGTAAAAAAATTGTTTTTCAATAGATGTTTATTTTTCCATACAGACAATTTAACTCTTTTACTAGAAAACTACCATTAAACGTTTTAAAAATACCGACATACTTTCAATGTGGAATTACACGTAGGTAACGACTTTTTCTTTGTTCACAAGAGCACAAAGACTTCGTTTGTATTTTTTATAAGCGAAAATATTTATTTATGTTAAACTTTAAAGGTTAGTCCATCTTAAGTAAACACCAGACATAATTTTGAACGTAAAAAAAGTAATGGAAAAAAGATTTTCGTCCTTAAAATACCAGCCAATGGTTTTAGCATCTGAAAAATCACGTTGAACATTTATAGAAATATTGCAGTGAGCAATAAAGCGATAAAACCGAGTGCAGCATTTTAGGTTATAAAAAAAGATTAATTTAAATGTTATTTTAGAATCCTCTCCTATCAGATATATAAGTCAGTACGGCAACCTAACCCTTCAAAACTGCACAATACGACGGTTTCGTGACATTTGATCCCCCGACAGTTGATCCCTCCGATTATTGATCCCTCGGATAGTTGATCTCTTAAAGGATTATTTATGCAGTATGTACTCATTTATCATGTACGCATATAGGATATGCGGCCGTATTACAAAAGTTGATATGCTTATATCTGCAGGCGTCTTGAGTAGAAATCCACTACACAAAATATTTTTAATAAACAATAATGCCGAGTCCCCGAAGTATGCAATGAGCAGTGACGTGCAGTTCATAAACGCTGAAAAGCTCAGCCTACCCCTATACAATTGAACCATAAGTAAAAAATATAGAAAAATTAAAGAAAACTAGTGTCGGAGGGATCAACTGTCGGAGGGATCAACTGCAGGAGGGATCATCTGTCATCATCATATCTCAAATTCAAGAGCTGCCAATAATATGGGATTAAAAATGGAAAATAGTATTAGCAAATCTTGAATTTGAGATATGATGATATCGATGAAGATGACATAAATTGAACTGGTATCATTAGCTAAGTTGGTTAAGCGGTTGCCCCGGATAGGCAGAGGTCGTGGATTTGAGTCCCAGATGCCACTGAAATCTTTTTATTTTCTGTCCTTTTTTTGTTTTCATGTTTCATTTGGGTTATGGTAATATTGTTTTCTACAATAATTAAATGTTAAAATGAGGTTTTCAAATCTCAAAAAAAAAAATAAAAATAAAAAATTGAATAATTTCTAATTGTTCAAGTAAAATTTAAGACCCTTTCTTTCTATATGCAATGGTTTAAGCTTGTTGTTGTCAAGCCGGACGTGATTATTCACTCAGAGATGTTCTGCGAATTTGAAGAAGTGTTTTTATTTTTATAACATCGTATGTGTTCAAATTAAATTAAATTAAAAAATAAATAAATAAATGGAGTTTACAAATTAAACACAATAACAATTAATAACGTCCAATTATTATTATCATTATATCGTGAGCGTGTTGATTTTACTGAAGAAAACACAAATATTCCGGAAAACTTTCAATATTATTGACACAATTCATCACAAATCCGTTCATTTTCGCTTTTGCAAAAAAAAAAAGCCAAAACCGAACAAAACTATGAATTATTTAGAAAGATTTGTTCCAAAACAGCAGCTACAAGGCGAACATACGAAATCTGTACATAAAGTTATACTATATAAATGTGAAATGAAGCAATCACTTTATGGTTAGGCATAATAAAATTAAAATAAAAAGAATTTTTGTTTTAACACCACTTTATTTGATACATAAACCAACCGGTTTCGATTCTGCTTGAACCTTCTTCAAGGTTGAATGAATACATACTAAATTAAAAACAGAATTAAAATACTTAAAGAAAACATAGATTACAGGGAGACAGAGAGCACATCAACTTGCTGGTTCAGTAAGAGAGATGGGGTAGGAATTGATGTAGGAAAGCGGGGGAAACACGTTTAAAATTGAGCTCCTTGATAAAACTTATTGCTAATTTAGTAAGATGATTTTTTTTTCATTTGTAGTGATTTATGTATTTCAAGAGCTTCTAAATTATTTTAGGCGTATCCCAATCTCATTTCTATGGAGTACATCTATACCAGAAGATTTCTGGAAGGAATGATGATAATAAATACTATAACTGCAAAAATGTGTTAATTTTTCATCTTTGATAAAACTGTTTTATAAAATAACACAAACATTTGAAACTTTCGTAAAAAAAAAACATTTTATGACGGTCGATAGTAGTGATAGTCATATTGACAAATGATTATTAGTCTCTACATACAAAAAATATTATAGATCTTCTAGGTTTAACGATTTACCGATTAAAAACAGTAATGTTGAAGATCGGAAAAGGGATTTTTGATTGCATTTTGTTTGACAAACAAAATCATTTATCCCGCCGTGCGCGATCCTCTAGTATCTAATTTCGTCTAAATTGAAACCCGTGTACCAGTCGATTATTCACGTGCACCTTCAATTAATCACGGCACGATTCGGAATTCTTCCCTCCATCATTGAGTAAACAGATAGTTAATTGGCGGGGCTGCTAAAACAATAAAGGGTTGAAGTAGGCCCCGATCGGGCGCGGGTTGAACTAGCCCCCGGCCCTTGCACTAAATTATGGACGGGGAGCTACGGCGTCAAAACGCACGCAACGCTGGACACGGGGCAACTTGAAGCATAAAATTGTGTTTTACGAAACCGTTCGCGCGGGAAATTAAAATTAAAATGACGTTTACATGAATTATTATTTCCATCACTCGAAATGTCTTTGTTCCGGAAGAGGGAGGAAATTGATTTTGCGAATATTTGTGGATTTTCAGGCAACATTAAAGGGTTAACGATTTTTTTAAGAATGTGTTTTTTTTTATTTCCGGAAAATGTCTCCAAAACTATTACTTAAAGAATTTTAGAAAAATAATTAAATTGCGTTGAAAATATTTGGTGATTTTTTGACAAACGAAAGCTTATCGCTTTCTTAAAATATGTTTTAGTTTGGAAAATTATTACAATTAGTTGCGTTGTGATATTAGTAACTTACAGCCGTTTTTCTCAACCCCACTGAGCAACTGTTGAGCCGAAATTTTGCCTCAACACTGTTCAAATATACAAATACGCTCTGCCCAACGAAATTCCCGATCAAATTTACGATGATATCGATTTTCGTGAATTAAGTTCCGCTAAACAGAGGACTAGTTATAAAAAGTATCAACAGGGTAAAAAAAATGTCACCGAAATTTTAAATGTCATTATTGGTTTGCGATCTATTTTACGCGGTTCAAATATTGAATGACAAAGATTTATTTCCGTTTTAAAAAGTCAGAAACGTGTTTTTTGTATGTTTTAAATAAAACTAAAGAGAACCTAACTAATTTTGCTCATTATAAGCTACTTTTTGTTTTGCTTTCCACGGAAGAGAAACGTCGAATGTCAAATATACGAAACGAACACTATACTCGTATATGTGAAGTGTAAAATGTTGGTTAACGTATTAATTTTTTAAACAAATTTTGTGTATTCGTAATAAATAAAATATTAACTCACCTCTGTTAATTTTACATTGAAAGTTTTTACTTTGATGTCATTTTATTGTCTATGGAAGGGAGCTTTCAAAGAAAATTTTGAAAGTTCAACCATAAAAAAATATTGGAAACAGGCAACCAGAGCGAATGCTCAACAAAACACGCTGATCGGTACCTCAGATTGATTATTCTAAAACTTGGGAAGAACGGTCGTTAGTGACTGACACATCGCTAACCGAAGAGTATTGCCGACCGGTTTCGGCATAAGTTTAAATATTTCTTTGACTTTGCGGAAAATATTATTTGTTATTAGTCAACTAAACCTACTTCAGAAGAACAGAAAAAATCTGTTGATTGAGCTGTAAATTGCATACTTTTAATTCTGTTTATACATATCTTCCTGAGCGATGGCAAGGTTATACCGAAACTGTTTGGTGTATTGGTATAAATTAAAGCATTGTATACAGAGTTCAATTGTTTCATTCATGAAATTCTGGTTTAATACTGCCAGTGACAACCGGAAGAAGATACACAATCTCGATGACCGCGCGGAACCAATGGAATTTGCTCCCATGGATTTAATGAAAATCCGCCGCATTAAACAGGGCGGTAGTAATTCGGGGGAAATTAAAGCAGATTCCGGTGGTTCCGCTTGAAATGTCGTATGTGAGAGGACTTACATTTTCATATAAACGATTTGGTTTCATACTCAATTTTATAAAATTAAATCAAAAGCACATCAGTCTCCATTGTGCAACTACAATTTAGATAATGTGTTGAATACGAATATCGCACATTTCGTAGTCACCTAGTTAATCCATTACTGTATTTATTACCCGGCTCTGACCGAGCATCGACACTCTCTTTTTCGAATTATTAACTTATTAGCCAATATGGAACAGATTTTTTTTATAAAAGATACAACAAAGACAGATATTTCAAGGTTTCAAAGCTCATTTTTATTATATTTTTAATTTTTTTGTGATAACACACAAGACCAGTGCCAGTGAGACTATGGCATTTCTAATTGGGGAATTTTGTGAGGCAAATTTTTTGAATTTTTTTGAATATTGGTAGTTGTGAGGGGAAGAAGAGAAGAGGAATATGGGGAAATACCTGGTTTTTCAGATCTGGTCACCAAACATGGCTTAAAGCCATTTCAAGCAACGTTTCAATTCTGAATGGTGGTCTCTCACCAGGTTGATACTGAGGCTAAGAGTATATTCAAATAATAATTCATTCGCAAATATGCAATGTATTATTTTGAATGAATTAATTGTGAAACAAAAAAAAATCATTACATAAAGATTCGTAGTCGAGAGACTTACTCCTCGACCACGGAATACGTCATTATGGCAATAACAGTGCGAACTAAAAACAGTTGAATCTTTCTTGATTGTCCATCAAGTAACTAGACTTGCAAACCGTCGTTGGAGAGTTTTTAATGCTTCAGCAGACGAAATATTTAATAATAATATTTAAGAATAATTATATTTGATGTCTGACCAATAGATTGTAGGTATTATATTATGCATCGTAATCGTAGGTACATAATATTCAAGGCTTTTACAGCTCGATTTTATAAAATCTATCTCTATCTATAATTGTTTTTCTTTTGTGTTATTGAGAACAAAACATACATTTATTAAAATGGGTTTGGTGGGGTTTTTATTTACTGTGTCCCTTCGACCCAGTATCACCGCTCTTGCCTGTACGCCACAGCGGTCGTGAATCATTATTATTTGACAACAAACAATAATTTATTTATTCTAATAAAAGATCCTTGTAACCGATACAAAATTGTTATACCGAGCAAAAAGTTGTTAAGCCTTCCGAACAGCTTCCGAGTAAACATCCGAGATACGTCTCGTAGTATTATTACTGAAGGGTCCCCGGGTTATTTGGATATCATTTATTGGCTCCTCCCATATTGTATTGGCCTTTGGAAATGGGGGACATCGTTTTATCCTTTTTGGAAATTGTTTAGGTTTCTATGTACTTTTAAACGATCCACACGGAAATGTAAACAGAAAAGAATACGTTTACGAAACGTGATTTTAATTTTGAAACGAATGATTATTTGTTTTGTCAATCCCCGTACTGAAAGGGTCTTAGTAATATTTTCACGGAAGTAATTTGTCATTGAATAGATTTATCATTATACATAACGAAGAGATTTTAGTTATTGAAGCTTATAAACCTGATCGTAACATGTTTTTAATCATTGAAGATAATATTAACAACTCTCCAAATAAAACATCAAGTCGAAAAGATACAGAAAAGAAAAATGTAAGGGTAGCAACGGGAATTCGAACCCACGACCTCATGGTCTATCCGGAACCTCGCGCACTAATCCGTTCCGTTATTTAATCATACTTCGATTTGTAAAAACTTTCGATACCATCTTCAATCAATTCCCTTATATTCTTGGCTGCTACCTTTTTATCGTAAATACAATATTCTACCCGATTTGATTTATAATCTCTAGAATCATCTAGCATATACCTATCCGATTTTTATTGGATTAGGGTAGCTGTAGGTCGGTGCATTAGACCGCAAGGTCCCAGATAGACCATGATGTCCAGTGTTCGAGTCTCAGCTGCAACCGTTATCTTTTTTCTTTTTTGTGTCTTTTCGGTTTCGTGCTTCCTTTTGATAGTTGTTAATATTATCTTCAATGATTAAATACATATTAAAATATTTTGTTTAAAGCTGCTGTTTCAAAATCGTTTGTAAAATCGTTGAAAATTACTTAAATTATATTGCATTAAGTTTGTTCACTTGGATTTGAGCCCAAAATACCTACCAAAACTGAATGATCTTTTTTTAAAATTAAAGGAATAGCAAATATCTAGTACAAATTAGAAGTACTTTTATTAAATTATGACATATAGGACATTAAATAAATAGAAGAAATTTCGGATATTATTTGCGGATTAGTGTTATTTTTTTAATTTTTTTTATTTGCCATGCTTGTTATGTAAATACGATTACATAAAATAAACAAATAAACCATAAAACTAAAATAAACAACGTTTTTTCGTTTTTTGTTTTAAATTGTGTACGGCAAATTTGTGTTCCAACGTAAATTAGTCATTTTTAATTTAAATTTAAACCCATCGTACTGCTGATTTTAACATATTTTAATTTATTTTATAATTCATCAAATTTTCATAGTAAAAGAGCATTTTTTTGTTTTATTTAATTAACCCCAAAATAATCACTATTGTTGTCTCATAAATTGTGAAAAATCGATTTAATGGCCTATATCTCATAATTTAAAACAAAAATTTAAAAAAAATATATTTCTAATCCATACTAGATATTTGTTACATCTTTTCATAAAAAAAATGTCATTTGGCTTTGGTGAGAATTTTGGCCTCAAGTACAAAATTCAGTTTTGTATGAAACAGGCCGCGCAGCCGTTCCTCTTAAACGTTTTTTTTTAAATTGTTCCTTACTTTATGGTTTAAAATTGCTGTACACAAACCTCACCTCATAACCCCTGCAAAGTCACCTGTAGTAGCAAACCACTTGGGGCGACCTATGATACAGGTGTTTGTCATCATTTTCGGTTTCCCATCATCCGACATAGATTTTTCAAACACATCATACGTAATGCTGAAATAGATTTTTTAGTTAATGGCTCATTTTAAAACCGATGAATCCGTTTGTAAAAATCTGTATGTTTCATATTAAGCGCTACTAATTTCATGGAAACCTCCAATGATTTTAACATTTCGAAGCATACAACGCAAGATCTTCCTAATATTACGTTTCATCTATAACCGCATAATTGTCCAAGGAATTATCATCCCCCGCTTCTAACCACCCCTAACTACCTTTATCTATGTACTGAGCGCAAGCAGTACCCGGTAATATGGCTATGAGTGCCTATGTGGTCTATCGGCACCCTGGATTAGAGGGACATTGATACTATTGGAGATCCCTCCTAATTGATTTCATTACTTACAATTAGCGGCCAGCTTTGTGAGACTAATCGACTGGTACCTACCCGTTTTAAACAGATTCATTGATATTACCTTTGTTCCCTGTGATTGGATTGTCATTATTATTTATTAAGTTAACCATTATTCTCTGGTAAAGTGGAAAGGATGGGTGAGATGTCAATAAATTTTGAAACCGAACTGTCATTACATTAGCGATCCCGCGGATGGAAGATATTTCTTTCTTTGGTCCCGTATTTAGTGAAATTTAAATATTTCTGAGTCAGCCTTTTTCTCCATGGCTGACTCTCCTCTAATATATCCACCGGAGCTTAGCTTTACTTGTATGAATTAATAGTATCCAATACATACGTGTAAATAGGAAATACATATAAAATAACAGAGTAAAACATAACTGAGAATTTTATCCTAAGAAGGATATTAGCCCGATGTGTACTTATTAAAACATAAAACAAATATTTTACAAATCGATCCATTAAAGTCTACTTGGTTATATAACTACAGGACAAAAGTGCTGTAAAAACTATGTGATAAATGTATCAACATGTAATGTAAAAGCCTTCTAGGCGTGAATAAATAAATAAATGAATAAAATGAATTAATATATTTAACTTAAAGTAGAGCACATGTACATTGGTTACATGTACTCTAATATGAATATAATATCTATTTACAATTAAGAATTCCAAATCAAAATTTAAAAATTACGACATCAAAAATTGCACTTTACGTATTTCCTTACTTCCTTCTTAAATTTCAAAACAATTTCCTTTTCTCTTGTATTGGCCGGTATTTCTTGGAAAAATTTCATGGCTTTATATAGTAATGAGTTTTGCGATTTTGTTTTCTTTCGAAAGGGAAGTCTTATTTCATTTCTTCTTCTTGGAGAGTGGTTATGTCTGTGTTGATGTTTATTAATTTTTATTAAGAATTCAGAACTTTGTTGGCCATTAAACATTTTAAAGAAAAAAGAACTAATACATTTAAGTTTATAATTTCTTTAAAAGACAGTATGTAGTATCATAGTATATTATCAAACAAGTTGGAGATCAAGGAAAAAAACAGAAATAACCACCTATTTAAAATAAAACTGGAACAATGGACATGATATAAAAATAAAAATAAAATCCATAGATTTAGTAAATCAACACAATATAATCCATCTTTCAGGAGGTAATAAACCAACTCGAAAGTAAATTCAAATATATAAAGCTATTCCGTCAGTAAATAAAAAAATTCTCAATTACAAATGTGTAAAGAGCAATGGGACCCACTTGTGACATAAATGGTATACGAGTATGTATCTTAGATTAAGTTTTAATTGTGCCACTATGAAGATGCTCGTGATAGGGTTTAATCGGACTGGTCTGAAATAAATAAGTGGAAAATAGTTGCAAAAGTTTTTTAACCAAAACGATCATATTGAAATTTAAATAAATAAAAAAACAGTTTTACCTCTAAGCTCTAAGCATCACTGAGGAATTGAAATTAAGACACTTTTGTACTTTCTTCCACTTATTTATTTTCACCAGGACCGGTTTCATCCCACTACGGACATTTTCAGACTGGTAGTTGACATTCTTATGCTACGGTATTTATATAAACTTAGGCAGGGTTACACAACATTGTATCTATATCATGAATGTTTCTATTTTGTTAATTTATATAATTGAAAAGGTTGGTATTTTATTTTGGTAATATTGGGATATTCCCTTCTTGTGGCTTAGGGCTAATGGAAAAATATTGATGGTACTATGCTATTTATTATTATTATTAGGGTTCTCCGTGAATTTGGGTTATTACATTTTTAAATTACATACTTAAAATAGTGAGGCAATTAGATATCTTCATCAAAGAAATAAATCAAATCAATAAATCAATTCAATTCACGATGGAGATAGGAGGAGATAAAATCAACTTTTTAGATATAGGAATTAAAATCGTTAATAACAAATTAGAATTTTCAATATACAGGAAACCGACATATAGCGATAATATCATTCACAGCTCCTCAAGACACCACATTTCACACAAATTGTCGGTATTCCATTCTCTAATCCATAGACTATTACATGTACCACTAAACGATATAAATTACAATAATGAATTAAACGTTATCAAATCTATTGCAAAAAATAATGGTTACGATAGCAGAATAATTGATAATTTAATAAAAAAGAAAAATAAAAAACTCACCTTAGCTTCAATTACACATGGCCTTACACCAGACGAGGAGATAGAAACAAAACAATGGACTAAAATACCGTACCTTGGCAACATTTCAAATAAAATTTCAACATTAATAGACAGTGACAAAAAATGTAAGACAGCCTTTTATAACGTAAATTCTTTGGGTAAAATATTTATAAACAATAAAGACAGAAGAAGTAATCTGGAAAACTCTGGAGTTTACCAGGTGAGCTGCTCGAACTGCCCTGCATATTACGTAGGACAAACAGGAAGAGCAGTATCAACTCGTATAAAAGAACATTTCGCTAGTTGGGTTAATCAAAAAGGGGATTTGTCGAACGTCGCCTTGCATTTACTAGAAAACCAACATACTTTTGATAAAGATAGAGATGTCAAAATCCTTCATGTTTGCAACAAAGGACAAAAATTAGATAGATTAGAGTCACTAGAAATCAATCGCTTAACGAAGAAAATTGATCGTAAATATGTCATGAATAAAAAGTTGGAACATAATGCTCAATCACCATTAATATATCCATTATATTATATTATATTAAATTATTAGAATATTACTTAGAATAATTTTACTTCAGAGAGCAGTAGTGTATTTTAAGTATGTAATTTAAAAATGTAATAACCCAAATTCACGGAGAACCCTAATAATAATAATAAATAGCATAGTACCATCAATATTTGTCCATTAGCCCTAAGCCACAAGAAGGGAATATCCCAATATTACCAAAATAAAATACCAACCTTTTCAATTATATAAATTCATTTACAATAATGTGAACTATTCATAATATTAATATTAAACATTATTCATGATATAGATACAATGTTGTGTAACCCTGCCTAAGTTTATATAAATACCGTAGCATAAGAATGTCAACTACTGCAGTCTGAAAGTAATCGTAGTGGGATGACGCCGGTCTGGTGAAAAAATAGGGTGGAAGAAAGGTAAAGTGTAACTGAACAGTTCTAATACAATGGAATTCCACCACGAACTAACAGTCCAAAAACTAGACTCATCACTGAGGACTCCGAAAAATCCAATTGGTAACACTGATGCTTCGTTTGATCGAAGAAAGTAACATTTCATAGAAACGGTAGCGTTTTTTTTTGTGTAAATGTAAAATACAGTATTATGGAAGACTTATTAACAAAGCAGTTTGTATTAATCGAAAACTAAATTATTTTAATTTTTAATTATTTATTATTTTTACTGAGATTTAAAAACCTCATTTTAATATTTAATCATTGAAGAAAATAATATAAACATAACCTAAATGAAACATGAAAACGGAAAAAACGACAGAATATGCGACTGATTTTTTTTTTCGTTTTCATGTTTCATTTAGGTTTTGTTAATATTATTTTCTACAATGATAAAATATTTAAATTTAAAAATGTGTTCACTCAAAAGGTTTTTTTCTAATTAAAAATAAGCTTTTATTTCTAGTTGTGCAGGCTATATTTCTCCGAAAATAGTCTTAATTAATATGTACCCATTTAGAAAAATATATATTATATAAATGCCGCACAATGATCAAATTAAAAATCCCGTAAATTACAATGTTATAATTCAAATTATAATGCAAATGACATGCGCGTTAAACTCCGTTCATTATGAATGCTGTAATAAATTAATTCCGTTCTCGAATTTCATCACACGCGACACACATTTGCTCAATCACTCCCACTTAATCCCAATTTACATTGAATATTCCAATGGCGCAAATCAGCGTGATATTCCCGGTATACGTAATATTTGTAATGTTATAAACGGTTAATATTACACAGGCTCGGATTAGGCCCAATCTTACTGCATACATCGTTATTACTTGTACACAGGCAGGGGTGAATTCGTAAATAAGTAATTTCAGGGAATCGAACGAAAACAACAGACAAATTAAATATAAATAAATTAAATGTCTAGTAAAAACAATTAAAAAGCTATTAATGAGCCATTATATTTCAATGTGAAAATAACAAAATGATAAAATGGTCTTCGCAAGCGTCTGGTTCTGTAGGAGACAAACCATAAAAAAAGAATTAAAAATTGTGAAAAAAAAAATTATAATTTTTGAAGAAGCATACTCAGTAAACTGGTTTTACATTTGATATATATATAGATATCTATTTTAATTGCTGTCAATACAAAATCGCAAAATAATATTTACTGAGTTCATGAATCCGTCATAATGATATTATGACGGAGGCATGAACTTAACATAATGATATTATGACGGAGGCATGAACTTAACATAATGATATTATGACGGAGTCATGAACTTAACATAATGATATTATGACGGAGGCATGAACTTAACATAATGATATAATGACGGAGGCATAAACTTAACATAATGATATTATGACGGAGGCATGAACTTAACATAATGATATTATGAGGGAGATATGAACTCGGGACCTATCCTTTATGCTTTCCTTTTTGCATATATTGTCATCTGTATTTCTTTCGTGTAGGTATTAGACAAAAATGTTTTTACGAATTTCGTTTGTTATAAAGTGTACATCATTACCCTAATTGAAACAGACAGAGTTAACAGTAGACATTGTTCATGGTCGCCGAACACCTTAGGCCGGATGGGCACAGGTCCTCCTTGTAATACCCGGAAGCCCGCCAGATGATCCGCCACTGAACCTGTGTTCAGCCCTGCCGGTAGATATTGTCAGCGTCACTTATCGGGAAAATTAATATTCAAAGCGGAGTGCTTACTATCGCTAAATACACCCATCTCAGAACAAGGAGGATTTACTTGCGTGTGGATGCTTCACGCATTTTATTAGATGCAAGTACCCGCCTAAGAATATGCACAGTACCTACATAAGACGAACGGCTCCTCGCCCAGTTTCATACAAAACCTAATTTTGTTTTAAGGCCACCCAAACTGAATGATATTGTTTTGTATTAAAGGTATACTAAATATCTAGTATGGATTAGAAGTTTTTTTTTCGTTTTAAATTATGAAATATAGACCATTAAAGAAATCAGTTATTAATGATTTTAGGGGAAACTTATTATTAAAAAAAATATGTTTTAATTAGTAATTTTATTTTTATCTAAATATCATTACATAAAACAAAATAAAAAACCAAACCTTCGATTTGTCGGGTGGTTATTTTAAATTATGTACAACAATTTTGTGTTCCAACCTAAATAGTTCGTTTTTAATTTATATTTAAGTCCATTATAATGGGTATTTTAACACTTTACCTTTTTTAATTTTTTATTTTTATTTTATGTATCATTATATTTTCATGGTAAATGGGGATTTTTTTTAATCACTACACATTTAAGGGGAAATTTTTAAAAGTAATTTTTAATTCATTTATTATTATTTAAGGCCCCAAATATTTGCTAAATTTGCATCTGAAATCGCTATTAATTGTTTTCTTTAAAGACATTTATTGTTGTAGAAAAAAAAATCGATTTAGTTGAGTATTTTGGCATCAAAATTAAAATTAGGTTTTGTTTGAAACAGCACAGCCGTTCCTCTTAAGCACATCTGCTATACTTTCCACATCGCAAGTCCGAAGCCGATTGTGGGACTTAAACAATTTTCTATGTAATATTCTAATATGGTTATTGAGCTCTTAACGCCTCATTTAAAAATGACGAATCAATGAAAAAAATACGTTTAAAAACTGCTGATTTCCTGGAAACACAATGAATTTAACACTTTAAAACTTGCAATGTAGAAAATGAAGACAGTTTTAACATTATATTTCAGCCATAACCGCCCGATTTTCCAAATAATTATCATCTTCCTGTTCTAATCACCCCTATCTTTATCTGTGTAGTCAATATTTAATTGGGTGAAAGCACCAACGTGAGAATTATTACATCTGAGGTTTATAAACAAAAGGCGGTTTATACTAGTAGACTTTTATTTTATTATAGGTTTTTTTATTATAGGTTTTTTACATGTTAAAGGGCTAGTGTTAAGTAACGGGCCATTAGAGCCAATCTTAACAACCGCAGGATAGGTGGCGAGGCAGCTTAGTACCAACATGACAACATAGGTAACAAAAATATCCAAAGTATTTATTTTTTCCTCCAAAAGCCGTAATTTCTTAAATATACTCATGCTTTTAGTAGTTTTTCATCCGAGC
>JAHDVE020002536.1:0-36979 GCA_022606495.2 Halesus radiatus | reverse complement strand
CATTACATACATACTCGTACTCGTACGCGAAAACAAACTGTCAGTAAAAATTCATTCGGTTAAAGAGTTTATTTGAAAATCGAATTTTGTTTAAGAAAAATCATCAAATTTGGTACCTAACATAGGTACCTATTTAAAGTACCTATAATTCTTGATTTTATTCAAAGAATATTCGATTTACGTAAGTACTTCAATTAAATTCATTATTAACAGTTTATTCGAAAATTGAAATCCAATAACACTGACATTGTGCCTTTCTTTAGATCCATTCCTGTTTTGCACTCTTAATCACGTAATTTATTGCTGTTTCACAAGAACATTTGTTTCTAAACCCAGATGTGTTGTTGCTGACGTTCTAAAAATAACGAATTCTCCATAAAAAAACATTTCTTCCGCCGGAGTAGATTGGATAACAACCAAGATTTTGAAAACGTTGTCTACGGAAATAGTATTGACTCTACCACATATGATAATCCTTAGTATTACTCCGGACACTTCCCCCCAAACCTGAAACAAGGTATTGTTATTCCTATACATAAAACTGAGAACAAGACAGATTTAAAGAATGTGGACCAATAACTCTACTGACCAGTATATCTAAAGAATTTGAAAAAGTTATCAATGCTTAGTTGGTAAAATTTCTTGTGAGTTTTAAACCGCTCTCAGAAAATAAAAACAATGCGGGTTTCAAGAAAATAAGGGTACATCAGGTGCTATCGCTGCTGTCAAAGATTTCATTTTTAAAAACTTCGATTAAAACAAAAATGTATTTCCATCTTAGATCTTTCTCTAAATCCTTTGATACGATATCACACGATAAATTAATTAAAAAAAAAACTTGAAAAAATCAGTATTACGGGTAATGAACTTAACTTTTTAAAGAGCTACTGTAATGGACGCATGAAAATAAATAATATACTTAGCAACCAATGCTCAACTGACTACGGTATTCCACAAGGAAGCATATTAGGACCGGCTTTGTTCCAGTTATATATTAATGATTTATGCAACCTGCAAGGGGAAAGTTGCTGATGACACTGTTTGAAGCTGACACTTGGCTAAATGTTTTCAAAAAAGCTGAAACGGACATAAGCATTGTTAAAAAAATGGTTGGATGTAAATACGTTCACGGTGAACACCGAGAAAACTAACTGTGTCACATCAATCATAAATATTACAAGTCGACAATATGACGATTTCTCTATTAAAATACATACATGTATGAATCCCAATGAATATTGTCAGTGCCCCTACATTGAGCGCACTAATCAGATGGGGTATCCCGGCCTCACCATTGATTCATAGTTCAAATGGAATCTCCACACACAAATCATTGCAAACAAAATAAGAAAAACCATTCGCTATTTCAGAACCATACGAAACTTACTCGACTTACAACACTTGAAAATGATTTATTTTGTGATCTGTCAATTTTTAATTGAGTATTGTATCATAGCATGGAGACGCGGTACTTCATTTGCTCTAGACCCAATCATAAAGGCACAGAAAAGGATTATAAAAATAATTCTTAAGCTACCTCTTACTTAATATTTAACATTAAACACTCGCATTACTAGAAATACTAACTTCAAATTTCTGTTACTCATACTACTTTCGGTTAACTGAATTTTAGGTACTTTGCGACAAGAATTTTCAGCATTCTTCATAATGTAAATAGATTAAAATTAATATTATTTTAAATGATTAAACTAATGTTTACAAGACAAGATTTTTATGCATAGCACAAATATTAAACAAATTATTATAAGCAATAATTATTACCTGAAAAATCATACAAATTGAATAATCTTCCGAGAAAAAATACATGTCCCGTCGGCAGCATGTATTTTTTCTCGGAAGATTATTCGATTTGTATGATTTTTCAGGTAATAATTATTGCTTATAATAATTTGTTTAAAATTAATATGATTAAAAGTAATGATAGGGCCTTTATCGATGAACTCACCTAAATTCGCAGTTATTGATTTAACCATTTACTGAACATATTTTATTATAAGTGTATATTCATAGATATTATGAAATAATATGCAAAATTACTGCCTCAACACAGGCTGGCATAATGATGAGGGTTATGTGAAACCTCAACTTATAAATATGCAATTATATTATTCACATATTACCTACTGTTATTATATTATTTTCATTTTTGTGTACCTAGTTTATAAACCACTTTACACTTTATTATACATGTATTTTAGTTACAGTTGCAAGTTTTATTACAGTAAAGATATGTTATATGATTATTATTCCTAGCAAGAATGTTATTTTTTTTCAATAAATTGTAGTCATCTGCTCTTTGACAATGATTTTAGCAGTTGTTCTATTAGGGTGATCTCAAGCAACGTTGTGACTATGCATGGTGGTCTCTCACCAGAACTGAGAACTGCAGTTAACAATTACCAACACGAACGTTTGTATGCCGTCATCAGCAGAGCGAGTATCGTGAGAATCTCGACGTTTTGAAACTGTTCCGAATATCGGTTCCCAATGTGTGGCTAGGCAGTTCACTAGGCTCACGAGGAGTGGCGGTCCATCGTATGGCGAATCTGGGTTACGACCCCGAAACGCGAAGAGACCAGCGAAGAGTGGAAGGAGTGACCGCGAAACCGAGCCTGTACTTGCTCCGCCCGCGGTCATCTCTACACTCCGCATCGCTTATTCTCATTCTCATTCTTCTCCTTCTACTTCCTACTCGTCTCAGCTATGTGGGTAACAGAGGCGTACATTCCATATAGGCACATAAACACTGCCTACCCCACCTCACTCACACACATTAAAATTTATAAAATTACTGCAAGAAATCAATATTTAAAATATACGCGCGGGGTTCCAGCTACGAATCGCGGTGTTTGGCGCGCACCATCGACCGCCCCACTATATCGTATCAAAAGCAGGAACTAAGGGTGCAAAATGACGCACATGTCACATTCAATTGTCGATATTACAATGCGCATTCCAGGAAAGACACGTCTGTCGATAAAGGCCGTGCCTTTCGGTACAAATCACAAATGTAGCAATGAGTGCCATCTGTTGGTACCACTGTTAATTAGTACAAATTTACTAACGAAATAATTATTATATTATGTTGGTTTTTTTTCATGCCTGTGCGATCGAAAAAAATACGGAAATTTTCTTTGCAATTGGCTTGTAATATGCATAAATGAAGTGGATTTTTGATGAGACAGGAAATCCCAGACAGCATTGGCTAAAGCCAGCAGCTTAGTCATTCTCAATAAACATTATCACGTTCATGCTAAGTTTTTTAAATATCCATTAATTTGATTAAAAACTATGTGCAAGCCACTGGCGGGTAATACAATACATGCTTGCTCTGTGTGTAGATGGTTCGCTCGACTACTGGGAGCTTCGCTCGCAGTTTGTGTTTCGAGTGGGTCCGTTATGTTCTGAACATAGACCACCTGTAAAACAGAAAATGAAGAAAAGATTAAACCAAACAAGAAACCTAACCTAACCCATTCTTTATCATGTTCTATTTTATCCGGTTACCCACCTGTTCAAGCCTCTTCACCTAAGGAGGAATCCACTTACTGTTTCTGTTATTTTCCACGATTTTTCATGCACCGTTTACAAAGTGAACTTAAATTATTGGTTTTGACCGGTTAGTGGTCTGGTGGTCCAATGCCTCGGGTTCAATCCTCGGTAGCTCCTTAGTTCTCCGTCATGTGTATGTGTACAAGCAACATTTCCCTAATAGCAGTGGCGGTTCGTGATATCGGAGATTAAAAAAAGTGGGAAAAAATACTATGTTGCTCTTTTCCATATTGTATTTTTTCCCCTAGATCTAAAGGAATTTCATCGTATCGCTGGACCAGAAATTAGCCTCCTAGCAACACGAAACAATTCGGCGATTCATTAAAACGTTCGTGGCTAACGAATAATATAATTTCGTAGATTACAAAAAAAAACAAAAACACAATTTACGTAAGAAACTTATTACTATTTTTTTGAATAAAAAGAGTATCTTCTTCAGTAATTAACTTATTTTAATAACGATTTAAGAACAACTAAGAGGAACGGCTGCGCTGCCTGTTTCATACATAACTTAATATTGTATTTGATCCCAAAATATCCATCCAAACTGAATGATTTATATATTTTTTTTATTAAAGGTTTAGTAAATATTTAACACGTGTGGGAAGTATTTCATTTATTTTTCTTTTAAATCGTGAATTATTTACTTATTACTATTTAGATAAATTTATTTACTTATTCTTTACCTATTTTTATTATTATGTACTTATTACTATTTACTTATTAATATTTATTCTATGTTATATGTGTATTATTATATGCTTTTTAGTATTTATTTATTATTATTTACTTATTAATATTTACTGTTATATTTCATGTATTATTATTATTTACTGATTATTATTATTAAATTGTAAAGCCGCTCATCTCAACACAGTACTGTCCTACTGAGATGAGTGGCTAATGTTTGTTTTTGTTTTTTTTTTAAATTTATGTATAAATAAATAAATTTATAACAAACGTGGCTTTTTTATATGAATACGGTACAAGAGTTCCAACTGCTCCCAACCGTCTGGAGCCAGTGAGACTATGGCATCCCCAATTGGGGAATGTTGTGAGGCTGAAGGTATTGTGGAGGGGAAGGAGAAGGGGAAGAGGAAGGTGGGGAAATGTCTGGCTATTCAGATCTGGTCACCAAAAACGGCTCAAAGCTATTTCGCGCAACGTTTCAATTCTAAATGGTGGTCTTTCACCAGGGCGATACTGAGAATATCTTCCACTCTGGAATGTGTGCAAATATACTAAACATATATTATTTTTAAATGAATTAATTGTGAAACAGCACAAATTAATTAAATAAAATTTACTTGCCCACGCCGGGATTTGAACCTGCGACCTTCGGATTCGTAGTCGACAGCCTTACCCCTCGACCATGGAGGCCGGCTAAAGCAAATTCAAGCAATATTTCGATTATGAATTGTGGTCTTTCGCCAGGGCGATACTGAGAGTAGCTACCACTCTCAGAATGATGTGTCAACGAACTCTATAATGTACAGTGCAATTACAAAAAAAAACTTGTAGTACAACACTCTATTATAATACTATATGCAATGGATGTATACTTTTTTATTGCTAATTTATGACATACATATTGTTATATATGTATAACAGTCTAGTCAAGGTTTTCTAAATAATTTAACTAGGTACCTCTGTTGCATTAAATCGGGAGTTTAATTTTAGGTAGGTACATATCTTGAAGTAGGTATAGTACTTGAAATACTTCGCTTGGTCAATGAACTTTTTAATCGATTTAACCACGGTCAGTCGCCAAGTTTAATGGTACGCTTTTGCACAAGGGGGAAAGGAGTATAATTTTACCGTGATTAATTAATGAACTGCTAATCTACTGAAATAAGTACGAGTATGTACGCTTAAGCCATAAAATTCGACAGAAAATATGGTACGGCGATACATTTAGCGGGGTATTTTGGATTAGTTTGAGAAAGTTTTTTTGGAATAAAGTTGTGAATTCTTGCTTATCGTTTGGGTGCCATAATTGATTTAATGTAATGCCCTGTGACGATTATTACTATATCTAAACATTTAAACAAAGAAATATTCTTTGAAAATTTTATTTCTTTACAAATATATATATTTTTCAAAATATATGTAAATAATAAAGTTCCTGAGTAGGGTACCTACTTGAGTTTTCCACTTGGAAAATATTCTACCCAAACAAACCGTCTTCTTTTTAATATGTAATCTGTGGCTAACCAGAGTGGTATATCTATGGGCTAACCTCAATACAACATGGCGGGTTCAATGTTTTTCATACTTTTTTAAAAGCGTTATAGTAAAAGTTTTACATATTGGATATCATTCAAACTACTCTCTAAATCTTCCCGGCACTGATAAGAACAAACTATGCTATTTTCAGCCAAACCGTCAGAGTAATTTTCGAGAAAATCGAGGACAGACAGACAAAAATTCATTTTTATATATATGTAGATCGTTCAAATACTATAAATATTGATCACAGAACTTGCTATCGTATTATATTTGTTACTGTAATTATAATGTGATAATTGCGATGCACGATACTGAAGCGAGGATAAATAATTTAAGTTGATACACGACCGAGACATTAGAAAAAAATAAAATTCTTAATGCAATCGAGGTTTGAATAACCTCGTTGATTTTCTAATGTTTCTTGAGTTATTGCGTTTTAATAATAATAATAACTGGATTACTTCTGTAGCGCCGTTTTCGTGGGAAAATCACCTCAAGGGCGATTTACAAATAATTTAACTTACAAGTAAGATTTATAACTATTGATTTACAACCAAGACTTATATCTAGCAACTAACTACCGAAACGTATAACTAGTGATTTACATCAACTAACATACATGAGCTGTGGTCGCAATACTCAGCAGCACAATGGGACAAGCTGAGGGTGTGCTACAACAACGCATACAGGCAACTTCTACAACTTCCATGGTTCTGCAGTGCCTCCACGATGTTCACTCAAGGGAGGGTCCACTCCTTCCCCGCCTTACTTCGCCACCGACTAGCCAGCTTCTGGGTCAGGACACGGAAGTCAACCAACCCCATTGTCGTGGCTGCATCCGCGTGGCTCAGCTCTCCACTCAATGAGCGATGGATGCAGATGATGCGACTGCCACCCTGACGAACTATTAAATTAAATTTATTTATTTTCATATGAAGTGGTAACTTGGTGATGTGACATAATTTAAAAAAAAAAAAACAATAACTTTGTTTACATCACTTTTATTTGGTATATACTTTTGCCGACCGGCTTTCGCCACTACCGTAGCTTCTTCAGGGGAGTATAATACTAAACTGTGAACTAAGATACACATGTGTTATAGATTGATAAAAACAGGCGAGTGAAGGGCCAAGGGTGGGAGGAGAGCAGGTACCGGACCGGGAATGGCGTGTGCTTTGTTTAGTGGGAATATTTTAAGGGTTGGGCTTTTATTTAAATTTATTTGATTATTAATGAGTCTACTATTAGTGTTTTTGGCTTTCCTTATTTCTAATCTTATTGCACGTGCCGTCAGTGGTAAAGCATAAAAAAGTAGAAGTGTAAGAATTGAATTAAGGAAGGTAATCTAGGGGGAAGTAAATAATTCCCTTGGACTGAGTAATCAAAAACTAAACTAATACGGTCGATATTCTGGAAACGATAATTTAAAAAGGCGAGTCTTTAGTTTTGTTCTGAATTCAGTAAGCTGTCAATCTTTCTCAAATGTGAAATGCGTTTTGTGCATGTAAAATCAGCGGTTGACAAGTGGCAGGTAGGTAGCTACAGCGGTATATTAATAGATAATAAACAAGTAGATTAAATGATTTATTTCCTTTCTAGAAACTTTGAAAAATTAAAAAAAAAAACATTATTTTAGGTGATTTGGCTAAGGTTTGAAATTTGTCTCATTTTAAACAAAGTATCTTAAAACAACCAAATTTCACGTAGTCTTACAAGTACAGAATCGATGTAATGCGTAATAAAAATAATGAATTCTTTTATTACTAATTTTGCAACTGTTCATTTATTGTCTGCATATTTTATACAACTACAAAGCAGTAAAAACTCTCCGATGGTGAGCTCTGGCATCATGAGTTTTGCATAACCTTTTCTGTGGAGAGTTTCTAGATCAGAGCAACTCTTTTTGGCTTCAAATTTTTCATAATGATCTATGAAACTTATCTATATATATAAAATCAATGTAAGTTTGTTTCTTTCTTTGTCCTTTATGTGTGGCATTAAGCATAGGAAATGTTTAAAATTTTCAAAATATATCTTTCCACCCTCGCGAAGGTTTCTGAATTATTACAACCACATGGAAATACATCTGAATAGCTATTTTACCATTACAAAAACTCTTACGAAACTGTCAACCATGTCACACTTCGAGAATGACATTTTGCAAACCATAGATAGTTTTAATTAAAATTCAATTTTAGAATAAACTTAAGGGGGCAGTCTCAAATAAGGCGCTAAACGTCACTTCGCAGTATGCTAACGTAAGCAATACAACACATAATTTATCTGCAACTTCTTAACAGAAACTTACGAAAGTGTCTAAGGTTTTCAGTGACGTAAATTCTTAAACTGTAATCTTTTACATTATATATGAAATATCTACTGTAATTTTAAGTAAAACGCTCGACAGTGCCTTCGCCGTTATGTTAACTGCACCCATTACAAACATATTTAATTAAAATCTTTCCACAATCTCAGAGTAAATAAGATCAAGAACCAAGAGCGTTTATTAAAAATAATTCAGTAAATCTAGATTTTCTCTGTAATACCCTCAAAGTACAGGAATTTTTAAATTCAGTTCCGTCATACAAAAAACCTATGATAATCTCCGGCCCGCGCGATTGTTGATAAAACGATTTATTTCGCCGGAGTAAATCAGTTGTGAGAAGCCCTTCGGAGCGAGCGGACGTCGATTTGAAATTCGATATTTTTGTCTGTTTTATGACGAATAGCTGGGAAGAGAGGTGTTAAACTGCCACCGGAATATAGGAATTACGTATTTTCGATTTTTTTTTGTTGTAATCACATTTCTTTGCAACGTTCTTTAAGATGGTCCAAAAAGTGATTAATTTATTATACGGCACAATATAAAAGACCTGCGCACTGGAAAAAAACTGACGGACGTGGTATAGATCTATAAGATTATTTTTTTTGCAGGCTGTCAAAAGCAAAACTAATGAATGAACGAATTATTTTTAAAATCTTAACATTTTTGTGCCCATATAATTTACAATCTTGACGCCCCCGACTGCATATATAAGTATGCCGATCTGTGCCTATCAAAATCCATAGTTTTAGCGGCTATCTTGAATTTCTAGATATTCACACCGATTTGGTTAGAAAGCGGCGTAAGTCATGTTAGGGGGGGTGCTGATGTCAAATTCAATGTCAACCTGATTAATTTCGATGTTCATTTTGAATTTTGAGTTCTCTACCGATTTGGTTCAAAATCGGAATTGAAGTGTTTGGAGGTACACTGAAATCAAATGCGAAGAATGGAGTCATATCGAGATTATTATCACGTACGGACGTGTTTTTGTTCGTCCTATTTCTGCAAAGATTATCTTGTACTAAACCATCCAAAATGGCAGACCCTACGCTTCGCGACTTGATGAATATAGTCACCGAACAGACTGCAGTGTTGAAAGATGTTTTACAGCGAGTGAAACAACTCGAAAACGTTATTACTTCCAAGTTAATTATTTGTGATAGTGCGCGAAGTGTCAACAGTGAGATTGCAGTAACGGCCGGTCGCTCTTCGGTAATCCCGAACACTTCCGAACGCGCAGCCGAAGATGCGAGTGAGCTGTTCCGTCCGCCACTGGAGCTGACCGTATGCGCTCCGCCGCTTCTCACTTCGGAATTTACGAGTATTGCCGAACGCCCAGCCGAAGGTACAAGCAAGCAGTGCCGTCCGCCGGTCTCAGCGTCCGCCCAGCTGTCGCTGCCCGACTCGTTCCCCTCACTCCCCGCTGTTGTAAACAAAACTATAAACAACACTCGTGAAATGCTGCCTGTCATTCGCAAGATTACAACTAGATCTGCAACTAAAACCCAGGTTGCAGGCAAGATGGATGTTGGCGTGCAATCTTCGACATCTCCTGCTTCACAGATTGTATCTGCTTCGCTATTGAAGATTACACAGCAGCCGTCTACATCGACTGCAATTGATAGTTCCGCTCCAATTACAAAGGTTAAGAAGTTTCCACCATCTTTACCACCTACACCGGTAACATCTGACGCTCCGACTACTAGGGAGACAGTTACAGCCGATGCCGTCATTTCACAACCCTCCTGTCCGTCTAAACCACCCGAATGGATCAAAATTACAAATAAGCGGCGTGTCACCGTAAGGGGTAGCAAAAAAACGTGCGCAACTGAGGCACCAACTAACATTTTTTTTCACTGTTACCCCTTACATCCTGACACCTCTTGTGATGACATGTCGCTTTACCTTAATTCGCTCGTAAATACCGTTTCGTTTGCAATAGCAAAAATTAAATCTAAGGGTGAGTACTCATCTTTTAAAATTGGCATGCCTCAGTCAGCCGTTGCCGAGGTTTTGAAATCAAAGCACTGGCCGCGCGGCACATTCATCAAAGAATGGCAAGTTAGGCTGGCGGCGCCGCGACTTCCAGCTGTCGTGGTCGGCAACAGCTGACTGGACTTACATAGAAAAAAGTGCTTTTACTACCAGAATGTTCGGGGGTTGAAAACTAAATGCTCGCATTTCTACAATAATGTTGCGGCCGGTGACTATGATGTCTTAGCGCTGACCGAGA
This sequence comes from Halesus radiatus, assembly GCA_022606495.2. NCBI lineage: Eukaryota > Metazoa > Arthropoda > Insecta > Trichoptera > Limnephilidae > Halesus > Halesus radiatus. The sequence goes on along the minus strand of JAHDVE020002536.1, from coordinate 26,618 downwards.
CTTGGTTGAATGCGGGTGTTTTAACCTCTGAGCTTTTTGGTGGTGACTTCTTAGTTTTTAGAAGGGATCGAGACAATGGAGATGGCCACAGGCAGGGTGGCGGTTGTCTCCTTGCCTTTAAGGGCGTGGAAGGGTTAAAGGTCGAACGCATCCACGCCCTAGAAACTGAGCAAGAGGATTTATGGGTAAAAGTATCTTGCAAACTGTCTGTCACATACATGTGCGTAGTTTATTTCCCGCCTAGCAGTAGGTGGGAAGTATTTAAGCATTTTTTTGACAAAATACACGCTAATTTTGATGAAATTGGTAAAAAGAATATTATTATACTGGGAGATTTTAATTTGCATTCCGCTCGGGACGCATCTAAGGTGGAATCCGACTTTGAATACCTATGCGCAGTCTTCGGCCTTTCACAGTGTAATAATATTCAAAATTCCAATTCCAGAATCCTTGACTTTGTTCTGTGTAATGCCAATCTTGAGGTGAGACGTTGTGTTTTTCCACTGTTGCTAGAGGATAGCTATCATCCGGCCATTGAATTCCAGTCCAGTTTGATCAGATCGCCCTTAAAAAGTAATAGAGCCCCCACCCTTGTAAATAAAATCTCAAGGGGGTGGAATTTCAACAAAGGTGATCTCACCGGCTTATACGATTCAATGAGCCGGGTGAACTGGCAAAACCTCTTCACATTTGCTACTGTGGATGCGGCGGCGCAATATTTCTACACTTGTATTTACGATGTATTTGATTCATGTTTTCCCAAAAAAAATGCAGGCGGTGGTGGTCGCAAATATCCGAAGTGGTTTTCGAGAGAAGTCATTTCGAATATAGAGATCAAGCATGCCCTTCACAGGCGTTGGAAGGCAGGAGGACATCAGAGTGAATACGATCTGTTTAGTTTTTACCGGGCATTGGTTAGGCGCGAGGTTCGAGTGGCCTATCGAGCTTACATGTCTGAAATCGAAGGTAACATCATGCACGATCCCAAGATGTTCTGGCATTACATAAAAACCCTTCGGAAGGATGGTGGTATTGAAGATACCATGATGAAAGGTGATCAGGAATTTCATGGCTCGGGTGTGGCAAACGCGTTTGCTGATCATTTTCAATCTGTCTACAGTAGAGACCCTCCACTTCTAGATATTAACAATGCTGCCGCATTTAATACCAGAGGAGCCTCTAACGTCGACTTATGTATATTTACGGAATCTGATGTTATGAATGCCATAAGACACATGAAGAACTCGCACTCTATCGGCCCTGACTTCGTTCCCGTATTCTTTATTAAAGGGTGCGCTGAATTCCTTAAAGCACCTTTATCTTTTATATTTAATCTAGCTATTAGTACCTCCACTTTTCCAGAATTATGGAAAATTTCAAAAATATGTCCTATTTTTAAAAATGGTTCCAAAAAGTCAATCGAAAATTATAGACCTGTTGCCATACTTTCAGCTCCTGCTAAACTATTTGAAAAACTAATCCATAAATTCATTGTACCTCAAATAGACGCATATATTATCCCCGAACAGCATGGTTTCAGAAAAGGAAGATCTACGGAAACCAATCTGATGGTTTTCACTGACTATGTTGCTAGGTCCCTAGATAGTGGATACCAAGTAGACTGTTCGTATAATGATTTCTCCAAAGCCTTTGATACCGTGAATCACGATATCTTACTAACAAAACTTGCCCAAATGGGTTTCTCCCCCTAAAGTTTTTTAGAAGTTATCTCAAAAACCGGAAGCAATTTGTCACACACGGAATTTTTCAATCCGCTGATTTTCTTGTATTTTCTGGGGTCCCCCAAGGGTCAATCCTAGGGCCTCTTCTCTTCTCTATTTTCATTAATGACATTGCTAAAGTCATCCGTTTTTCTCGCTTTCTCCTTTTCGCTGACGATCTCAAATTATTTCTACTAATTAGAAATATTTTAGATTGCCTTCATCTTCAAGCTGATATTGATAACATCTCTGAATGGAGCCTACGAAATCAGCTTCATTTCAATATCTCAAAATGCGTAGTCCTGTCGTTCACCAGAGCATTTAGTCTCACCTACCACAGATATACTATGCTCAGTCATAATCTCAAACGTGTTTCTACTATAAAGGATCTTGGAATCGTGTATGAAAGTAAACTTACGTTTCGTGTTCATATCGAAGGGGTATGTCAATCTGCATTAAAAATGTTAGGATTTGTCATTCGGACCGTGAGGGTTTTTCGGGATACTCGTACTCTTAGAATATTATACTTCTCTTTAGTCCGTAGTAGGCTGGAGAGTGGGTCGGCTATTTGGAATCCTCACGAGACGGGGTGCTCCCTCATGTTAGAGAGGGTTCAGAAAAAGTTTTTGAGATTTCTTTACATGAGGGAGTACGGACTCTATCCGTGGCTTTATCCAACTAACTTTCTTCTGGGCATGCTTGGATTTCACTCCCTGCAGCTCAGAAGAGAGGGGCATGCCGCTACCCACTTTTTTAGACTACTGCGAGGCTCCATAGAGAATTCAGCTATTTTGGAACGCATAAGTCTTTATGTTCCTGATGACTATCTAAGACACCGTCGTCATAGATTATTCTATCTTCCTACCTGTAGAACCAACCTGCAATGGTTCTCCCGGTGGGGAGGAGTATATTGCTCCTGAACAAAATCTCACAGGATATCGACATATTTTGCGTCAGTGAGGAAAGATTCAAAAGGGAAATTCTATTGATTCTTGAAAGAATCTCTTCTCATTGACACGATCTTCACCACTGCCTGAATTTATTTAAATATTTCTGAATTTATTTTTCATCTTTAGTAAATATTTTTTCCTTGTACATTGTTTTACAAATACTAAATATGTACCTGTAATTTCTCTTACGTATTAAATAACATGTTTGTAATTGTATTAGAAATTAAATAAAAACATTATTATAACAAAGAATGTTTTTCTTCATTTAGAACAACTGTATCTCAGACGATATTAGGTCCTTGGAGACCAATTTGTTTTCAATTTGTACCATCTTTAGCCTACTTTATAAAGTATAGATTAACCTTTACCGAAAAATTACTCCTTCACTGTCAAAATTGACCAAAACACTAAAAAATAGCGAAGAATGATAACTTACAAAAAATTTGCATAATTTAGAACCGCTGTATCTCGGACACTATTAAGTCCTTAGAAACGTATTTGATTTCAAATTATAGCATATTTGGTCTACTTTGCGTGTGAGAGGGGCAAGGGGAAGATAGGAGACTTTTGTGAAAATACTCCCTGTTATAGGTATTATTCACCTGCAAAAATTTCAGTTTTTCTTATTGCCTTCATTGACTGAACTACTGGTGAATTGTATTCAAGCTTATTGTCTGCATCTGGAGTGGGTTGTAAATCACTGTTATCTACCTATGTTATATTTTTACTGCTGTTTAGTATACAATATTGAAGGCCGTTTCGAAATCCAAAAATTATCAAAAGACAAATAATTCTTATTCCCGTTTAATAAACGGGATCTAATTCACATCCGCCATCTTGGTTCCTAAGTTAAATGTAATAGTCGGATTCCTTAACCATTAATAAAAACCAAAGCCATTGAAAGAACAGCCATATAAAAAAAGCATCTAATTCATTTCAACCATCTTGAATCCACAAGTGGACAATCGAAAATCGGATTCCTTGATTCAAAAACCATGAAAATAATTCCCTATGTCAAAAACTGTGCTTACAAGTATTTCTGAGCAGGTGATCCACGTTACCCATTTCTATAATATTTCCGAAGCAAAAATAAAAGATTATGATGTGGAGAAATAAATACGTAAATAGTAACAAAAAAAAATATTTTGTGAAAGGTACTTTGTATGGGTACTGTCAATTATTAATATATTATATACAAAAATTAAAAAAAAAAAAAACTTATTCTCATCATTTACCCCAACCTATACCAACAGATCGACTTGCTTTACTTTGCAGTAAGCGGCAAAAAATCCTTCCTTTTCCGACTGCTAAGTTAAGTCTGTCAAGCTTCTATTAATTTATTGTTACACAGCGAATAAACGAAAAAAATATAGAGCAAATGTTTTTTGTTTCGTATTGCATCAATACGATGAACATTTTTTTAATCCGGCGTGGTCTACATTATCCACATTTCCCCAATCCTGCTGCCGGATCGTGGTGGTCCGTGGTTTTGAGTTTGAGGCCTAAAATTCCTAACGGCGGTGAATACGCGGTCTTATACTGGACCCTTAATAATGAATTTAATTTATGTACTTACCCAAATCGAATATACTTTGAATAAAATAGGTACTTTAAATAGGTACCTATGTTAGGTAATAAATTTGATGATTTTTCTTTTACAAAATTCGGTTTTCAAATAAACTCTTTTAACTGAATGAATTTTTACCGACAGTAAAGTAGTTTGTTTTCTTGTATGTATGCAATGTTCGTAGGTGTATCCGCTGTAGATTAAAAAACTACTAGACCGATTTACGCGCAGTTTTTTTGCAAAACGATCCGTGTTGTCCGGAGAAGGTTTATAGGTAGGGGTAAGGGTAAGGGTAACGGTAGCGGTAAGGGTAAGGGTAAGGGTAACATATCACAACCCCAAACTTTACTCAAAACCATTCATAACCCCGAGCAACGCCGGGTACTTCAGCTAGTAGACAATAAAAATAATGGAGTTGGGCCATGTACCATTATTAGTATGAAACCGCGCGCACGGCGCATTGTTCACCCATACTATTGTAAATCGCATCTACGCATAGCGGCTCCCCGCCTTTGTTTCTATATACACGCTAATCGCATGACTTTCACTGCATAGCCGCTAATAGACCGTATAGTTTGGCCGTAGCTCGGCGACATTCGGCACGCTTGCCATATCTCTCTTCGTTTCTATTATCAATTATTATTACACTGGCCACGATATCCTTTGGACTGGAACGACTATCTTGATCATCAATGTTATTATTTATTTCTCCTAATAATTGGTGGTTGCAAACACAATAGGTATAGGCAGTAGGAATTGTGTATGGTAAGGAACACAATTGTAATAGATTATTGCGTTCATCTGTGTGCAATCTACACAATCTGTGCAACCATCGCACCACAGATCATTATACCCAGTGGCGGCTCGTGACCTTTGAGTGAGCTAGGGTGCTATGATTGAAAAATACGACGTTATTGATGTTGTTGAAGCCGAAAATAATTTATATTTTTTTCAAAATTTCAACTGCACTGGGGACCTACCATCTAATTCTCCATTCAAAAATTGAAATTTTGAAAAAAAAAAAAATATTTTCGGCTCCAACAACAACAATACCGTCGTATTTTTCAACCATAGCACTCTAGCTCACTCAAAAGTTACGAGCCGTCACTGATTATACCCATCGTGCCACACCGCTCTACTTACAAAAATTGACAAATACACGAATAAAGCTACTGAACTCTCATTTTTTTAAATTTCGTTTTAATACATTTTTTTCTTCATTTAGCTAATGAAAATTTAAAAAGCTAATACGACAATTTGTAATGTTTTTCTTAGTTCTCCTCACTAGGGGTTCCTGTGCAGAGGCGGACTAGGTTTTATTTTAAAAAAAACTGATTGCTTAAGCTCCTACGAAGTTCTTTCCAAAATTCTGGATAACTCCTCTTCCTTGATTGCTTTCAGCCAGGTTTTGATTTGGTTTAACTTTTCCATTTTTTTTATGGCCAGTAAAAGTGAATAATAATATAGATTAGTGGAGAGATATTTATAATTTCTTTGTCAAAGGTGTCATCAACATTGTTTACCCATACTATTGCAAATCGCCATTACGCACAGCAGCGCCACACCTTTGCTTCTGCCTGTACACCAAACGAATAATTATCATTGCATAGTTGCTTGGATAATCCGTGCAGTTTGGTCGTAGTTAGGCGACCATATCGTATCTTCCTTTGTTCATTTTTAATGTACCACTGACGTCAGAATTAATAGACTTGCTGGAGGCAAAGGTCACGTGACACAATTTTTTGCACCAGCAGTGATTTTGATTGCGGTAAGCAAATTACAAAACATTTATAAAAATGGTCAAACACTCGGTTAACACAAAATATTCCGTTTTTGTAAACAAACCGAACCTTTTTACGTTGCTGTTTCACTTAAATTGGCACGCCCCTCGCCAATCTTATTTTGGTTTCTCCCCCAAGCGTGTTAGGGCATCTCTATGTAATATTTGTTCTGCGGTTTGTACCCATGATGACATAGGATTTTGAGTGTATTTTTTTAACCGTGTTGGACAAATTTTGATACATATGTATGCATTTTTTTTCAGATTTACCGTTTCACCTGTAGAGCGGTTTCGCGAATGACAGTGGATGTGTTGCGTTAGAAGCAGTGTCGCGGGCGGGTCCACAACTATCGGTCCAGGATGAAGTTCTCCACTGGGAGTAGCTCCAGCAGTCTGGCCAGCGACTCCCTGTCGAGGAAATCCACCCTCTGCATCTACACAGACTCGGACTTCTTGAATGGACCAGATAAGGTAAGAATTATTAGATAAAAAAAAGCAAACATTCACAGCATCACTGAGGTCAGAATTAATAGACTTGCCTTAACGTACCATTTCGACGGCTCGAGGCAAAGGTCACGTGACACCCATTTTGACCCCAGCCTAGGTCACTGTCACCCACGTTTATTTAGCGTGATTTTTATCATACATTTATAAAAGACTCACACTAAATATTCGGTTTTTCTAAACATGCCGACTAATTTGCTGTTTTATTTAAATTGGTGGCACGCCTAGCTTGCCCCTCTTATTTTGGTTTCTTCCCTTTGCGTGTCAGGACATCTATCTCTATGTATTTAATTGCTCTGTGTACCCTAGATAATAGAAACAAAGGAGATGGGACATGCACCATTATTAGTATGAAGACGCGCATACCGCATGTACTGCAAAAGTCGTTCGACCATACTTCTGCAAATCTCATCTACGCATAGCGGCGTATGTTTTGGCCTACACACCTAACGCATAACTTTCATTGACTCCGCCGCATTGATAGTCCGTGCAGTTTGGTCGTAGCTTGGCGACAGTCGGTGCGCTTCTATGCCATATCTCCCCTTATTTCTATTATCTATGGTTTGCAATGTAGAATGGATTAACGGATAAAGAAGTATCGTGAGACCATAAATTATGTTGGATTTACGAATGTGGATGAAGCAAGGTGAGTATGCTAAGGCAGAGTTGTATAGAATATAATAATACCATTCCTTTAAGTCATTGTTTTATTTAAATTGGTGGCACGCCTAGCTCGCCCCTCTCCCCACCTTATTTTGGATTCTACCCCTTGTGTGTTAGGGCACTTCTATATATTAATTGCTCTGTTCCCAGCATAGATAATATCAGAAACAAAGGAAGATATGACAAGGAAGCGTGTCGACTGTTACGACCAAACTGCATGAACTGTCGAATCGGCCGTGCAATGAAAGTCATGGGTTTGGTGTGTAGGTAGAAAAATAACGGAACGCCGCTTTGCATAAATGTATTTGCAGTAGTGTGGGTGAATGATGTTAGCGGCACTTTTGTGCGCGAGGTTTCGTACTAATAATGGTTCATGGCACATCTCCATTGCTTCTATTACCTTTGTTACGATAATAGAGCTCCCTCTGGCATTATGCTATCATAACTGCGATTAGTTGTATTCCAAGTTGAAAACTGCATAAGAATTAGTATGGTTGGAGTGCCCCTGCATCCTTTTTAAGAAGATAATAACAATCGATGAAATTGTGAAAGTGGGTGTTGCTCTATCTTCGTGACGACTTTCTCCTCCTATTTGAATGATTGTCGCTACAAATATATGCCAGTTTGATGATAGCATGTGACTGGCAATTAGATACTCGTATACATGGGGCGTGAGGGATATTCCTAACTATTTGTAAAAGAGTTTTAAAAGACAGACATTCCCGGGTTATCAATAATATGAATTATTCCCATAATTCCTCCAGAATTACTCTTATTGTTTTATTTTTTTATTTATGTGATGTGGACCCGGCCTGGCTCATGTTTTTTTTTTATAAAGTTATGAAGTAGTGAATTATTGGTTGTCGTTTGGGTGCCATAATTGATTTGACAACGAAAGTAATGCCTCGTGATGACTAGTACTATCTCTAAACAAGGAAACAAAGAAATTTTATTTCATTCAAAACATTTTTTTTTAAAATATATCTAAATAATAATGATGGTTGCCAATCCTGATCGTAACGATCAGGATGGTTTTGCGGTTGCGAATTGTTTGTAAAATGATATTGCGAGCGACTATGGCATAGGATTGAGGAACAATAATAGAGGGAAGTGGTAAAAGGGACTCACCGATTTACCAATTCCCTGTGGATAATTCATGCGTGTCTTCACTTGGTTCACTGGATATTATTATACTTGTACGGAATTTGTGTTATCGATCCTCAGCGGTTATAATTGTACGGAACTTGCGTTCTCGGCGGCGGTTTTAATTGTGGTGGGGGAAGGTCAAATAAGGGGGGAAGGGGGCAAGCGAGATGCATATAATCGCATGCATTATTTGGAAGTATATCTCTTATTAGTTGCATATTATTTTAATATTTTATAAATTTCGGCTTCGTATCTACATATTACCTCAATATCTACAGTTTTTCAACACTCTTTCATAAATTTCAATGTTCTCATTTAATTACTGTTTAAATAATAATTATTATTTATACATTATCTATGACTTTTCTTTCAGATAACCATTTTCAGCATATATTTAACCTTGTTCATTGAGTAATAATTTTTTTTATCTTATTTGGTATTACGTTAAATATCTTAGGTATATTGTATTCCAACGTTCTCTGTCCGTACTTATTTATGTATTTCGGAATTATTAATCCTTCATTACTTATGAATCTAGTAATATAAGTATGTTCTAATTTATCTTTATGCAACGAAAATCGGTTCGTGTGTTTTCACGCTAAAAATAGATTTGGCACCTGTTAGGTCCTGGAATGATAATATGGTCGGTACCTACCTTAATTGATAATTATCCAGTCCTTAGCTTCCCAAACCAAACATTACGTTTTTGAAAAATAGAACACAGTGATTGTTTTTGAGTGCTCTTTTGTTCGCCAGAAGAAAAACTACTTTCCAGGAGCATGTTCGTTCATGACATCATTCGGTAAGTATTTGGTTATCCTTCTTCTTTTAAACCTTTAATTATTGTCATCATTATTTACAGTTCATACAGCAGTTTTACACGCGAAACCTCTCAATTTTCGTGTGGATAATTTTCGTTTGTAACATTGTATAACTTGAGTTGACAATTTAAAAAATAATGACTAAGTCACCTTATGTCTAATGATATAAGAACAATTTACCTGGGTTTATGGGTGTAATTATTAAGTATGCGCAGTTAAACGACTCGATACACAATTACACGCTCATATTATTTCCCAGTGGTGAAGGTTTTGCGGTTTTTCCAGTGTCTTTTGTGGTCCAGCGAATTGACAGATGATACTCCGCTGTGCTAAAGCTCACTGGATGGTTATTTTCTAAATTAATACGATATCAATGCATTGTTCATGTTACTACCCGTAGTTTCGCAGTTTTGCTACCCGGCTTCATGCAAGTTTTAATAATGTTTTTAAAGAGAAAATTATTTAATCATTGATGAATATAATATTAACAGATCTCAAATGAAACATGAAACAGAATTAGTCGCATCTGGGAATCGAACCCAAGAACTCTGTCTTACTTACATACGTTATTCGAACCACTGAACTAATGAGACTTGTTTATTTTACGTCGTTTTTATCGATATCATGTTTCAAATTTAATACTTACCAATATTAACCCTAATTAATTCCCATGTTATTGGCTGCAATCTTTTTGTATTGTTAAAAAGATATTTTTCTTATAAAAATTTATATTAGAAATATAAAACTTATTATATTAGTAAATAGTATTTCTCCGTATTTTAAAGAACCCTTCATGGTGTTTTTAAGAGATATTCAAGATTTAAATATATTTTTTAAAACATCTAGGACGGTCTGAAAAATGTCATGTTTCCGATATGATTTTGAGAAATACTAAGCCTATGTAAATTAAAAAAAAAAACTAAATATTTATCTCTTTGAAAATGATTGTTTTTATCGCATTGCGTAATAATTTCATCATCATTTCGAATAAATAAATAATTCTTCCCCGACGTCCCTCCTCCCCAAAAATAGATTTTTTTAAAAATAGATTAACGAATATTTCAATCCATATGACGTAGATTGCCGAAAATAGTTAAGTTGACCTAGAAAATACAGACAATAGGTAATCTGTACAAATTTTATAACGCTAGATTTGACCGTTCGCGATTTTTGCTACTTCTAAAACATACTTTCGTCCTGGCGATAGGCCACCATCCAAAAACGAAGCGTTGTTGAATTGGTTTTAGCCGTATTTAGTGATAGCCAGGTACTTCCCAACCTTCCTCTACCCTATCTCTTTTCCTTACCAATACCTCCAGCCTCACCACATACCCCAATTGTGGTTGTCATAGTCCCACTGTTTCCTGACAGTGGGAAGTAGTTAGGACCTTTGTCGGGAATTTACATAAAAATACAAGATGTTTTTGGCTTCATTGTTTTATTCCGGTTGGTATCAAAGAAATATTGATATTATGTGTAGGTTACACGTAGCCAGTAGCACGGACAATGACAGGAGGTAACTAAATCACTGTCCTGAGAATGGTGATAAGTGCGTCCAATTTAGTAAGTAATTTAAAAGTAAACTCTTATATTTGTAGTAAAATTGTGTACGTGCGCAAACAGCGCCACAATAGCCGCCACTAATAATAATATTAGTTGGATTACTTCTATAGCGCAGTGGGAAAATCACCTAAAGGGCGCTTCACAAATAATTTATATAACATATCACTTCATTGTTTTATTCCCGTTGATATCAAGGAAATATTGATATTATGTATAGGATACACTTAGCCAGTAGCAAGGACAATAATAGGCGGTAACTAAATCACTATCCTGAGAATAGTGATAATGTGCCGTCCAATTATTTAAAATTAAACACTTGTATTTGTAGTAAATACAAATAATTTATATGACGTATCAGACGTATAACTAATACCTTACAGGTAAAATTTATTACTTCTAAACTACAAGGATGCGCGCACTGCGTGGAGAGGATTACTTAACCGAAAAAATTGTAATCGAGGCAATTAATTAGTAGGTACTTAGCGGTAACGCACTGTCCAGACGTGGACAGTGATTTAACGATTAAAATAAATTAATTAAAAAATTACTTTGTATTCACTACTTTATTAATATACACAGATGTCGACATGTTTCGAAAGCGATGCTTTTTTCATCAGGAATATTAATTATAATTGTAAACTGTAAAAATAGATTTGGTACCTGTTAGATTCTGAAATGATAATATGGTCGGTTCTTACCTTAATTGCTATTTATCCAGGCCTTACCTTCCCAATCCAAACACTACGTTTTTTAAAATAGAAACATAGTGATTGTTTTTGACTGCTCTCTTGTTCGCCACTAAAAAAACTTCTTTCGAGGAGCATGTTCGTTCATGACATCATTCGGTAAGTGTTTGGTTATTCTTCTTCTTTTAAACCTTTAATTATTATCATCCATATTTACAGTCCACACAACAGTTTTACATGCGAAACCCCACAATTTTCGTGTGGATAATTTTCGTTTGTAACATTGTAATAAATAAAATAATAATTTCAAGTATAGATAAATGATAAACATAGAACACAACAATGTAAGAATAGATAATTTATGAACTTAAACAATTTTTTTTCTTTTTTAAATTAGATTTAAAAATAACTTACGTTATCCATTACCTTTGCTATTGGCTACGTGCTGTCTACCCACTAATAAAAACAAATCGATAAGCCTGTGCAAATATATGAGAGGAAGCAATTTGATTGGCCGGGTAGGTAGGTACGCACCGTTAGTGCGTCATTTTCCCGTGATAACAGGAAAGGTATCCTCATTTGGTACAATCTCCCGCCCGCATCCTGGTGGCTGGTGCTTACCTTGATATTAGAGTTGCGATATGCAACCTTCGTTTCCCAGGAAACCTGATAAACCCACCGTTAAATCAATAACGTCACAGTTACCAGAATAAATAATTATGCAAACAAACAAACGCCAAAGGCTTTAAGGAATTGTTTTCTCATAGAAGACAACAATGTCTTCTACCATATATTACTTATATACAGAGACTTAAAAATACGTCTTCTGCGAAAACGCGAAATTTTACTTGGAATTCGTAATTTTTACTAGAAAAACGCGAAATTCGCAATTTTCAGGAAAATATCCGTAGTTTTTCGTATTTTTCACGCGATATTCATGTATATTTCAAAGTAAGAAAGTAATACTGTACGTTATAAATATTTCTTTTTCTATGGTTTTGATAAACTTTAATAGCGTTACAATGGAATGCAGCTAAATTCATGTCGACGACGCTGCGTGCTGTCATTTTTTTTTCGATTTTCATAAAATAATGATAATATATATATTTTTTTTAAATCAGTTAAAAATGTCTACGACTTCTGGTTAAAAATACCACCGTTTTTGCTGAAAAGTAAAAAAAAATCCCTAAAATAACGTGAATTTCTCCAAAAACAACACCACACTTCTCATAAAATAACGCTAATATGTCAGGTCTCTTACCTATACATTATTGTACCTTAGAAACCGCAGGCCATCTGTCTTCTATGTTATTAATTTCCGTTCATCCGTCTACGAAACATTGAACCCATGAATAATATAAACAAGTGAGACGCGCCATGAACCATTATCACTATGAAACCGCGTGCACAACATCGTTCAACCATATTAATATCAATCGAATCCACGCACAGCGACGCCTCGCCTTTGTTTCCACCCACAGACCAAGCGCATTACTTTCTTTGGGTAACCGTTTTGATAGTCCGTGCAGTTTAGTCGACAGTCGGTGGCACGCTTCCATGCCATATCTCTCTTTGTTTCTATTATCCATGATTTCACGTTACTGGCCTCGGAACAACATCACGGTGAAATTATTCACATTGGCAAAGAAAATAATATAAACTGGATGAACGACTATTCTCATATTATGCCATCACCACTTTACCTTTATTATTTGTATCTTAATTAAATTAATTAATAATGGCAATATTATCGTGTTTTCTAATCTTACATCTTAAATGGGACGCTGTCATAGTAATGGAGTCATTGTGATGACTTTTCTTAGTGGAATTGTGTTCTTATGTACATATCGAGAAAATTATAAAATATTTGAACCATAATGAGAATATTTCTATTGAATTCTTGATGGGGGGTCTTATGGGCATTGGTTTTCTTGTAATATCCACTTCTGGTGAGAACGACTTCATTCCGCGTAGGTTATATAAGTACGTTATTTATCTATTATTCTAATGATTACTGTAATTAACAAATCTAAACTATTAACATTTATAATTGAACAATATAATTTCGGTTGTGATATGATGATATATGTAGGTAACATTATGATTCTAAAATTCAAATCAATTGAATAATATAATTTCGATTGATTTGTGATGTATGTAGCTAACATGCTAATTTTAAATTCAAATCAATTAAACAATATAATTTCAGTTGTGAGGTGATGGTGTATCTAGGTAACATTCTAATTTTAAAATTCAAATTAATTGAACAATATAATTTCAACTGTTTTGTGATGTATGTAGCTAACATTCTAATTTTAAAATTCAAATCAATTAAATATAATTTCGGTTGTGATATGATGATGTATCTAGGTAACATTCTAATTCTAAAATTCAAATCAATTAAACAATATAATTTCGGTTGTGATGTGATATGATGTATGCACGTAACTTTCTAATAATAAAATTTAAATCAATTGAATAATATAATTTCGGTTGTTATGTGATGATGTATATAGGTAACATTCTAATTAAAAAATTCAAATCAATTGAACAATATAATATTTCGGTTGTTATGTGATGGTGTATCTAGGTAACATTCTAATTAAAAAATTCAAATCAATTGAACAACATAATTTCGGTTGTTTTGTGATGTATGTAGCTAACATTCTAATTCTAAAATTCAAATCAATTAAACAATATAATTTCGGTTGCGATGTGATGATGTATGTAGGTAACGTTCTAATTTTAAAATTCATATCAATTGAACAATATAATTTCGTTTGTTTTGTGATGTATGTAGTTAACATTCTAATTCTAAAATTCAAATCAATTAAACAATATAATTTCGGTTGTGATGTGATATGATGTATGCGCGTAAAATTCTAATTTAAAAAAATCGTGAAAAACTTGATTTATTTCCACGGCGAAGGTATGGTTAAAACGGCTTTAACTATACCAACGCTGAATCGGCGCATATGAATCTAATCAGTAAAACGGTAAATGTCAACTGAGTTTATATCACTGCAGCGCTCGGAATTTTCTAGTACTGTAAGGGAAAGGTTTAAAGTTTTAAAGCCGTGTACGAAAAGAAAAAATGAAAATATACTCACTTTTATATTATATACTTCGATATATGAAAATGTTAACAAAAACACACATCATTTGTCTATACTTGAAATTATTTTTTTATATTCATATATTCCTGAGGATGACACAGCATCGCTGTCGAAAAATATAGAAATATTTGTATGTTTTAACAAAAGTGGTGTATACAAGGTACATTTTTAATTATTTAAAAACACACATCTCGATTGTTCCGCTCGATGATTATAGACTTTGAAAAAAAACAGAATTGCTTTGATTTTGGCACATCTTTAATGTTACATAAGGGAAATCATATTATTAAAAATAATTTTTTCACGATGTCTTCATTATTCCAAAAATTCACTAATGCACGCCATCATGCAACGACTACTTTGTTAAACTAAGAAAACGTTGTAAAATAATAATCACTTATTTCAGATGGATAATTCTGTCCGAAACATTCACTTTCCAGCGTCAAAAGCACTCACCTATGCGAATATAAATAACATGTAGTATGTACATGTTATTATAAACGTGTTCACACAACTTTACGTTATTTTGAAAGTTTATTTTCTGTTTCGTAACAATTGAAAAAGTTAATTTAATTCGTCTAAATACATTATTCATCGTTTTTTATGATTTGTGCAATTTTTGTTGAGTCATCCCATAATAACTTCGCGGTGATTTCGTTTTCTGACGGATATAATATTTCGCTGTCGTTATTGGAGCGAATATAAGGTTGAAATATCGTACATTTATTTTGTAAGACATTTGCGAGCATTGGACATTTTCACAAATGAGGGATTGTATTAAATATGTGTGAAGTTTTTGTTTTTGGTTCTGATCGTCGCACTGAAAATGTAAAATTATATTATTCATTTAAGAAAATATTTAATCACTGAAGAAGATAATATAAACCAATGCTAAATGAAAAACGATACCGAAAATAAACACAGAAAATAAAATGGTATCAGTTGCATCTGGGAGACGAACCCAGGACCTCTGTCTTAACGGGACAACCGCTTTACCAACTGTGCTATGAGACAAGTTCACTTTATGTCATATTCATCTATATCAACCTAACCTAAGCTACAAGACTTGTCAATATTATCCTCAATTAAATCCCATATTATTGGCGGCTAACTTTATGATGATTACAAAGTTCTACCCGAATATGTTTGAAATTTAGATAGTTCTCGGATATATCTAAACAATTTTTGTTTTAGATGCGACTGATATCTTTTTTATTTTCTGTAGTTTTTTTCGATTTCGCGTTTCACTTAGGATTAGTTAATATTACTTTCTTCAATGATTAAATATTACAATGGGGTTAATAACCTTTAAAAAGTTATTAAAGTAAATTGAATAAGAAAATATTTATTATTTATTTACGCAAATTCTTAAATGGTTCGATTTTAATATTCGTAGGTAATGCTAGTGGTTGTTAAGACAGGTCACCGGGACTGCCCTTGTAAACATCGTTGGCCGGTGTGACGTCACTAACGCCCTCCGTGCGATCATTAACGAACATTTCGTTTTGGCACAAATTATGATTTCATTTTAGTTGGATTTAAATTTAGTTGGAATCTGTCTTTCCAAATGATGAAAATCAACATAATTATTTTTCGGTTTGACATTAAACCGAGCAAAATTTTCTCCTGCGGCGCTTTGTTGTGGGCGTTAAATTCATGAAAAATTCAAAGCACCCCATCTAGCCAAGTATCCCGTTTTGGGGGAAATAATAAACGTCACATTTAAGTCACATTATGCATGCCCCAAATCTTCTTATCTTAGAGTTATCTGCCCCCCTAGCACAGAACATCGGTAAAGGATTTATCGATAATATCAATAACTTGTCATCGTTCCGAAGCACGACTGCAGATCGTTGACAACAAAAAAAAAGTTCACATTGACCAAATATGTTTATCTTTGTTGACGTGAACTATTGACATTATCGATAAATCCTTTATCAATGCTCACTATAGATTGTTTCCCATCAGCCCTCTGTTAAGAAACTCATGTTTTGCGAAGTTTCCAAGTCTTGTTTCATTTTGATTCATCTTGTTAGTTGATGTCTGCAAGTCTCCTTATGTTACAGTTAGTTATCCGGTCACTAGTTCGTCTCCATCTCACCTCTATTTATCATCATGTCCGACGTTAAGTAGGTAATTATTTAATCTGGAGATCTGCGGAGGAGACCGTATTGATAGATAGATCTCTCGTGCAATCGGATGGGAGCCGCAGCCGGTTTGCCCAAGCGGGAAATCAATGACTGTATTGCCTGCCTGTATTTCTGTTTATGGAAGTGTGGGGTGCATTTGGATCTACAGTTAGTTTCTATAAAAAACTGACCACAATTGTATAATATACACGTCACTGCGTTGACATTAATGAGGCCTCCTTGCAGTGGCGTTAATAGATTTATTGTAAACATTAACGTTAGAGCCCTTTTTTTTACATATTACTTATACTCGCGGAAGAAGAAAGAACTGATTGACTCTTTGGCTGTTACGATATATAATAAATAATAATGGAGTGCCAACTGTCGCCGGACTACGACTAAACTGCGCGGAATATGCAATTAAGTAGATTTACCAAACCCATTTAAATTCATTGAATTAAATAGGATTCACGTAATTATAAAACAATTAAGAAAACCTGCCATCATTGAAAGCTTGGAAAACAGATTTAAACTGTAAGTACCTCACTGAAGAAAGAGTTTTAATTATCACAATTATTTTCTGTGTAAATCTGTTTTTACCTAAAATATTATAAAATCATTTCAAACACCTAC
This sequence comes from Halesus radiatus, assembly GCA_022606495.2. NCBI lineage: Eukaryota > Metazoa > Arthropoda > Insecta > Trichoptera > Limnephilidae > Halesus > Halesus radiatus. The sequence continues at coordinate 9,339 of JAHDVE020002536.1, read as the reverse complement.
AAAATAAAAATTGGGTAGGGGTAAATAAAATTATGCAATAAATTAATTTAAAAAATCACTTTGTATTCACCACTTTATTAATATAACATGTTTCGAAAGCGATGCTTTCTTCATCAGGAATATATAGAATACAAATTATAATTATAATTAATATTCGTGATGAAGAAAGCATCGCTTTCGAAACATGTAGATATCTATGTATATTAATAAAGTGGTGAATAAAAAGTATTTTTTTTAATTCATTTATTAATAATGACGCCACAAGGTGAGTACCAATCGTTTGAAGAAATTATAAAAGTATATTAGTTGTCTCAATTTGGCCTTAAATGCATTTCAGATGATATTTTTTTTCATCCAGATTGTATTTTTCTATGGAAAATTCTATAGAAAATTCAAAAGAAAAAGATGACCCATTTGGAATCTGGACGAAAAAAGTGTCGTCTAAAACACGCTTAGCCACAATTTGAAAATTACTTTGAACCCCGAAACAGCTGTAAAAATAAAACTGACTAACTAATCATCACGCCGTTTCCCCGCAGGTGTAGGCAGAAAGGACGGACCGCCAAACAATTCGTTCTTGGCATACACTTCTTGCTTTATTCACATTCAAACATCGTCTCATACATTCTCTTCTATTATTCCGACTCCTGACATGACCCGACTTAAGTATTTGAATCACTTCATCGTGCCATGTCTTCCTCGGGCGTGCCCGGCTTCTTCTTCTATTCGAATTTGCGTCATATATTCTTCTAATACTCCTTTCTTCGTTCATTCGCTCTACATGCCCAAACCATCTAAGCGACCCTTTCTTAATCTTACTCACTACGCTTGCATTATTTACTAATCTCAATATTTTTCACACGATCATTTTTTTAACACACATTCGCCTCAAAGATCTCATTTCTACGGCATTTAGTTTACTTTCATCCTTCCTCAATCAATTCCATGCCTCACTGCCATACATCATTGATTTACATTCATAAAAAATAAATGGTTCAAATTAAACACAATAACAATGAATAAAGCAGAAGAGTACGCCAATGAATGAAGCAGTCCGTTTTGGAATACAACCCGTTAAAACCCGTCAGTAGTAAGTTCCTCCGTCCTAATACAGAAGCGCCTGGCCTTATTAACTCTGCCCTATCCATCCAACACTTTCAGGCTATTACGAGTAGAGCGTTATTTGTACGCCTCGCCTCTCGCATACTGCCTACTGTCAGCGGATCGGGTTATACGGTTATTACCGAGAAACCGACTGAATTATGATACAACTCCTTAAAACACACGCTCATTTAATATTAATGAAGCGGTAATTAACGATTATTTTTACGCAGGCGCGTAAATTGATTATATTTACAACAAACTAACTAACCGACGGAATAAAACGCACACAAAATCTTAGACTATGAATTAGTGGTGGGCGGAGCGGCTCGGTTTAGTGAGCCGGATCGCTAAATCAGCTCTTTGTAGTGTATCGGTTCGGTGTTCCGGCTCGATTGAACGACGGTTCGTGTCCCCCCGCACCATGCTCTCTCCCTCGCTCCCTTGACCCTCCTAAAGACGTCCTTAAGACGCTCTTATACGATACTTTTTTCGTCCAGTTTTCATGTGGATTGTCTTTACAGAGAGCTGATTTATTGATCCGGCTCACTAAACCGAGCTATGTAAGTGTAAACAAATAAAAAATCCACCTTCTCCATTTATGAAATGTTTTTTCCTTGTTTGCACACTTTTGTGTTTGCACCACATACCCAGGTATTTAGTTTTGTTCACCGGATCAATAATGGCTGCCTTTGCCTCCGAGTAGGAGCGAGCCTCGCGTGCCTTCAGCCAAGCGAAATAAATAAGGAGGTGTTTCCGTCGTGAATATTCAACATTTCTGGGTTGGAAAAGTTGGACAGTGGATTATTGCGATTGAAAACAAAACTGCTCAGAACTTTATGTTTTATCGATAACATTCGTCTATCTAATTTCAATCAGAACGTTTATAATACCCGAGTGTTTACTAACAATAATAATTTGATTACTTGTATAGCGCCGTTTTCGTGGGAAAATCACCTCAAGGGCGCTTTACAATTAATTTATATAACATTTATTCATTTATTTATTTACGGACCAATGTCCAATTACACATAAATACATAACACGCGCATTTGCGCACGTTCCAGAATGGAAGATACTCCCAGTATCGCCCTGAATTGAAACGTTGTTTGGAATGGATTTTAGCCGTGTTTGGTGACCAGATCTGAATAGCCAGGTATTTCCCCACCTTCCTCATCCTCTTCTCCTTCCCCTCCCCAATACCTTCAGCCTCTACTACCTACTGGCTCCAGACGGTTGGGAGCAGTTGGGTCTCTTGTGCGGTATTCATATAATTTTTTTTTTTTTAAAACACGAAATGAAATAAACAAGAGCTACATAAAAAAGAACAGCACAAACATAATACAAGAATGAAGCAATGACAAAAAGAGTACAAAAATATACATTTGAGAGAACATTCAAGTCAAAGCCTGAACGTGGTTTTAGTAGAGTCCATGATTTTAGACATTCTAAATGATAATCTTAGAGTTCTAATTTCGTAAAGCCCTACAAAAGTCATTAACACTTGTACCAAAAATGTGAAGTCCCTGGCTTGAGTTAATAAATCTCGAAATTCTGGACAGTGGAGAATGGTACCCATAATTAGTAGAGTGTTTATTGAGGAAAAGCAATTCATTGTTTCTGAGTCTACGGCAAGGAATGTTGAACTGAATGAGTTGCAATAAAGAAGGTGAGTTAATAATACAATTAATTGTTTTAAAAATTCAAATAATATCAAAGTCTTTCCTACGCTCTTCTAATGTAGAAATGATTGTGGTTTGTTCAATTTCAACATAGGAGTAATCGCCTCTTTTTCGTCCTAATCTCCATGCAATTCCACGCAAGAAGCGATGTTGCACAGATTCAATATGATGAATATGAACAGCATAGAAAGGAGACCAAATGACACTGGCATATTCAAGATGAGGATGAACTAGTGAGCAGTAGAGAGTTTTTAGGGTATTCATATACATATCGCTCGACGTATAACTAATACCTTACAGCTAAAATTTATTACTAATGGTTTACAAGTAAGATTTATAACTATTGACTTACAACTAAGACTTATAGCAAGGGATTAACTACTGAGACTCATAATTAGTGACTTACATCTGTGGCTTATAGCTAGTGACTTACCAACTAAAAGTTATAGCTAGTGACTTAAATTTAGACTTAAGTAGGTATACCTAACTAGAATATAAACCTAACACATATATAAACCTAGTAGATATTTAAAACTAATAATATTTATGACTAAGTGCATATTAACGTACGTCTTTTACAATGTAGACAAGAATGTTCTAGAATTTCAATAGTTCAAGGCTGTCGCAAGGTAACCCGCTATTGTGCTATCGTCTTTAGACCGATCTATTGTTAACTTTTTCCGTAAGTTTTGTTTTCTTTCGTCTTCAATAGAAGGTAAGACTGTATCCTATAGGCGGCGAGACCATTTCTGCAGCGGTACTAAGCGGTTCTCTGCGGGAAGTCTCTTGACATTTCGCAACGATTATAAATCAATGGTTGGCATTCATTGTCAACGACTGCGAGATTCGGGCCAAGCCATTCTTCGTCTTAGATCTCACACTTGAAAATGCTTACCTGCTGAATAATCATAGGCATGAACGAGATGTAGGTACCTGTGGTAACTTTACGAAATGATTGAGTGAATTATTAGGTACCCGATTGAAAATATTTTGAACCGTCGACTCCTCGTCGTCCGTTTCTGAACGATTACTTCGAAAGTTCGTTGAATTATAAAAAAAAATAATACTAATGTTCATTTTATACGACACTTATTTCCATATCGATCCCCATATGGAAACCATATCGGGACCCGTATGGAAAATATTCGTTTTAAACGATCATTATACTCGTACCTACTAGTGGTGGGCAAATCGGCTCGGTTTAGTGAGCCGGATCACTAAATCAGCTCTCTGTAAAGACAATCCACATGAAAACTGGACGAAAAAAGTATCGTGTAAGAGCGTCTTAAGGACGTCTTTAGGAGGGTCAAGGGAGCGAGGGTGCGGGCATGGTGCGGGGGGACACGAACCGTCGTTCGAACGAGCCGGATCACCGAACCGTTACACTACAAAGAGCTGATTTAGTGATCCGGCTCACTAAACCGAGCCGCTTCGTCTTATATAAAAAAAAATTGCAAAGTAAATCAAATTTATTAATATTATTATTAAGTTCTTTTCAAGTTCATTATTTTTTTATTCCTTGTTATTTTCTTGTTTTTATTATTTTATTAATTTCTAATATAAATTTGTTATTCAATGTTTTATAATAATTTTTTATTAACATTTTTGATTAATTGATTACCCACCTTAATCACTCTTTGTTCCTGTTTAATTGTTTATAATTTGTCTATTCTTAAATTATTGTGTTCTATGTTTATCATTTGTCCATATTTGATATTATTATTTTTTAGTATTTTGTATGTCCTGATGAGTCTTACATGTTGAAGTGTATATATTAAGAAAGTGGTGATTACAAAGTAATTTTTATTAATTTATTAATTAATATCTCTGATTAATATAAGAGTGATAGTTCATTTTCACATTTCAAGGCTTAACATAACATCAGATTTCATCAACAGAATAATAATTAATCGTGTGCGTTAATTAAGCGTTATTAATTGGAGTAATAAAATTCCAACGGGTGGGTTAAAGGTAACATTAATAATGCGGGTTTTATTAAAGTACGCAATCACTTTGAATGTACACGGATATTAATAATATGATTAATAATAATCAACTTAATCCTAGGGAGTCGTGCAATCGTGCTAAGAATGTGGAAATCCTTCGAACCACACTCCATTAAATTAAAACTTCTTAGACCCACTGAAAACTGACTTTTAAAATGGCACCGCAATAATTACACACGTAACCTTTACTTATAAATTGAATTTGATGCGATCTAATATGGCACCTAATCACGTAGGCGTAGGTATATATTATTTATTAAATGAAATTGTCTAGAAAAACAAATTGATACCAGCAGAGCAAAAATTAAAGCCTCACTCATTTCCCCACCTTTCTCTGCCCCTTCTTCTTCCCCTCCCCGGTACCTTCAGCCTCACAACATTCCCCAATTGGGGATGCCATAGTCTCACTGTCTATTCACATATAAAAAAAAACCTTTTAAAACTATCTTATCCAGAATAATAACCACATTTCAGTGCTGTTTTGATTACCCAGTTCAAAGGGTTTTACTTATTTTGTCGATTATGTAATTTTTCTTCCTGATTATCTAATTCAATGCTATTTTATTTTCTTACACTGTTTTAACTTTTATTTTTAAATACTTTGCTACTGACAGCACCGGCAATAATCATAACATGCATTTTTAATAATAATAATATTTATTTATTTGAAACACACATTATTTAACAACAAAATGCAAGAATGCTTTCACTGGCCAACTAGGAAAAAATCCCGTTTTAGGACAGTCAAATTGACACGATTAGTTCATATTAAGTGCCATTATTCAGAAATAGAAGGGGAAAATGCTAGTATGGTAATATAATATATCTAGAAAAAAGTATAATAATTAAATATAAAGAGATGTGAAGAATAGTTTGGAAAAAAATGTGTATACCAGATAATTTGAATATATTGTAAAAATTTATATAGAATAATAGTTAAGTTCAGAGAGATAAGAAAAAAATTATAGATTAATCGTTTACGTATATCAGATAATTTGAGTACACATTTACATTTTGCCACAGATTACATATTCAAAAGACGAAGGTATTTTTGGGTAGAATATTTTTAAAATGGGAAACACAAGTCGGTACTTAATTAAGAACTTTATTATTTAGATATATTAAAAAAAAATTTTTTTGGAAAGAAATAAAATTTTCAAATTATTGTTTCTTTGTTTCGTTGTTTAGAGATAGCAATAGTCGTCACAAGGCATTACTTTCGCTGTCACATCAATTATGGCTGCCAAACGGCAAGCAAGAATTCACAACTTAAGGCGATCCACCGGCTAAAATTCCAACGAAATCACGCGCTCCTATGTAGGTGGCGACAAGGTTGAAAGTCCCGCTTAACATCGGCCGCATGTTTCGATTTACGCAAAAAATTCATCACCAAAATGCGTGTTTTATTCTATTCTGTAAAGCTCAGACATAATTATTAAAATGTTTTACGGTCATATTCTAAAAAACTTAATTTACCACAATGAACAATACGACAATATCGGAAAAGGGGTTCGCAAGTAGGAGAGTTTGAGCTTTAAACATTTTTTTAATGTCTAATACTTCATTTTTTTTAGGCTTATAAAAAGACACACCAAAAAATTGGACGGTTGTACGAAAGGTCAAGGTGTGTTCTATTTGCAGTATTTAATTAAACCATCTATGATATTTCTAGGCCATTAAATTCTCAAACCGAAAACACATGATTTTGCATTACTTCCCATTGCATCGCCTTAATAACTTTATAAAAAAAAAGTATATATATTTTTATATACGTTATAGTTGAGATTTTCACGGGTGTAAGATGTAGAATAATTTTCTCGGTTTACCCGCGAAATCACTTAGGTTTTGACTTTTGGATTGAACGGACACGTGCAAGCGATCTGTTCAAAACAAAACTCAAGACATAAGGCCTCTGAAGATGGACAATGTGATTTGTCCGAAACGTCGGGAGTTAAAAAGTCCTTCTAAGGACTACATTACGCGGGTAAACCGAGAAAATTATTCTACACATATATATCGATCAAGGCCGACTACACATTAGCTAGTATTTTATATATCAATAATATTTGATAAAATATCCTTAATTTTTGAAAATTTCCTTTTATGCACAGGGACATAATAATAATAATAATACTTGGACGATTTATATAGCGCCGTTTTTGTGAAAAATCACCCCAAGGGCGTTGTACAAATACTACTTGCTAGGGTTAATCTTATTATGTACAAATACAGAAAACATACTTACCTGGTAGGGCACTCCAGATTAAAACTTAATTAAATTACAATGTTTTGGGCTGAGATGGTATGACTTGACTAATGATGGCTGCACGCACAGGACACATTAAAAAACACTGAACATTGCATGACATTGAAGTTACTGTTTAAATCCTATTTGTATACATAAGAGGCCGATTCGATTCAATGTCCTGGCCTGAGTTGGGGTTTTGATATTAGCGAGGTGTTTACCTCTTTCAGTGCGGTTTCTTGCAATAAATAACATAATGGCGCTGCATTAACCATCCGTCATCTACCGTTTACCTTCTACCCTCGTTCTGTTACGGTCTGCAACACAAAGCTGCATACGGCATGCATTGTGTGTGCACTTAACAGGTACCCTCCGCACTTGCTGCGCTCCTATTACCTGCGAATGCACAATCGAGGCTAGTTTTTTTTTCTTTCTTTTGCCTGTATATTTTCGTAAAATGAATGGCCTGCAAAAACCACAGAGTCTTCATGTCTAGCGGTAGGCTTTACTGGAATATCACTAGTGTTTGGCTGCTATTTTTGAATAGAATTGATAATTAGTATATTTTTTGGAATTAGCGCTGCCGTGAAGGTTTAGAGAGTAGTTTGAATGAAATCCAATATGTAAAACTGTTGCTATAACGTTTTAAAATTAGTATGAAAACCATTGAACCCACCATGCTGTATTGAGGTTAGAACATGGATGTACCACTCTGGTTACCCACAGATTACATATTCAAAAGAAGAAGGTTTGTTGGGGTAGAATATTTTCAAAGTGGAAATATCAAGCAGGTGCCTACTTAAGAACTTTATTATTTAGATATATTTTGAAAAAATAAACAATTGGAATAATATTTAAAATATAATTTTAGAATGAATGCTTCTTTGTTTAGAGATTGCAATTAGTAATAGTTGTCACAACGCATTACTTTCGATATCAAATCAATTATGGTATCAAAAAATATCCCGAGCTGACAGGTAAATCATTTGTGTTATTGCTTGTATTACAATTTACAAAGTGTATATTTTTGAGTGATGACACATAATATAACAATAGTACCTCGAATTATGCGAAGTACGAGTATTATTATTGTTAAAATAATTACGTGCATTAATTTCAACAAACGACGTGAACAGTTACACTTTCACTCAACAAAATAAAATTGAACTTGCGTAATAATGCAAGTGCTATATCGGACATTACGTGCCATCACAGATCACAGCACTAAAGTGCTTGTTCTGCCATTGCGCTTTACTTTTATCTGTAGTCGTGCAGGAAACTCCATAATATATGAGTCATTGATAACTTCAACATAAATGAAAAGCAATTAAGGTATACGAGATGTGTTCAACTAACCATCACGCCGTTTCTCCGCAGGGGTAGGCAGAGAGGACGGACCGCCAAACAACTCGATCTTGGCATACACTTCTTGCTTCATTCACATTCATACAACGCCTCATACATTCTCTTCTGTTATTCCGACTTCTGACATGGCCCGACTCGAGTATTTGATTCACTTGATCGTGCCATGTCTTCCTCGGTCGTCCCTGGCTTCTTCTTCCATTCACATTCGCGTCATATATTCTCCTTACACTCCTTTCTTCGTTCATTCGCTCTACATGCCCAAACCATCTAAGCGTCCCTTTCTTAATCTTGCTTACTACGCTTACATCAGCCTTGCATTCTTTACGAATCTCAACATTTTTCACTCGATCACACATGGTTTTACCACACATTCGTCTCAAAGATCTCATTTCTACAGCATTCAGTCTACTTTCATCCTTCCTCTGCCAGTTCCATGCCTCACTGCCATACATCAGGGTTGGTATCAGCACTCCATTGTGGACTGCTAGCTTCGCTTCCTTGGACAACTCTTTGTTAACGCCAACCGCGTTCAGGGAGTTTCCTGGTTTCACCCTTCTTTCATTATCCCATCATTATCAGTCTTTCCATCTCTCGTATACATACTTCCCAAATACACAAACTCATCGACCTGCTCCAAGTATTCACCATTCACAACTATATTGCACACTGTTTTCGTACTCTCTCTTTCAAACACCGTGACTTACTTACATTCATCATTAGCTCATACTTCAATCAGCACCGCATCATCAGCATCTTTAGAGTATGATCGACAAACAGTTTAATATTTATGCCTGGACTTCACAAAACAAAATAATGCATTTTAGTGAAGTTTTTTTTTGTATAAATCAAAACAGGCGGCCCGTGTTAAGCGGGAATTTCAACCTTATCGCCGCGTGGTTTAGGTAGAATTTTACGAATTGAATCCCCTTAAGATCATCGA